>NW_011627598.1:51277-136490 GCF_000204515.1 Acromyrmex echinatior | reverse complement strand
GAAGCGTAATTAGCTATTCGCCCGCGAGAGGAGCCTATTTGCTTTACCGCATTCCACACCGCCATTCACGACGGGCGAAGCTGGTCCCGCCGCGTCGCGGAACGATCCTCGTGGCGGGAGCTCTAACGAGAGGTTGGTAGACAAAAAGGTTCATCTCGCGTCGTTTCGTTGTAAAAAAAGGAAGATTAATTATCAAATCTTTAATGGATGAATTTTGATTAAATAGATATTAATTTCATAGAGAATTAACCTCTAATTGGAACATATGGGTGACGTCTTGGAACCTTTTCCTAATTTTTAAATCGTGTAATAATTTGGAATAATTTTATGTTTCACAATCTTACTTTTCGCAATTTTGTTCTTTCTGTTCATGTAATACTATATTTGTGCTAAGTCGAAGTGTTGCAATTTTTTATGTAGGTAGCTGAAAATTTTAAAACTTTTAAAACTAATATCAAAAAAGTAGTGTAGTGATCTCAGAGACCTGTGTATGTTTTTTTAATATCATAGAAAATTTTTTCTTCTTATAAATTAATTTGATGATTACAATTTACTTGTAACTTATAGAGAGCTATAATAAAAAATTATTGATTATAACATCTTTTTCATTTCGCTTGTAAATAAAATATTCGCTAAATTTGTGTCTGATTCGCGGCTATTAAATCGAAATAAGGCATTAATAAATTCAAACTGTGGAAGATGAATAAATTTAAAGATTCTTTTCATCTTTAAGACGTTTTCATACAACAAAAAACATTTTATAAGGTTCCTGAGAAAAGTTATTGAAAAAAAACTATTTAATTGGTGAAAAAGAAGATATTAAAGAAAATTAAATGTATTACAATTCGAACCACTTATTTTTTTCATCACTTAATTTAAGCAAATATTTTTACAAACGTTTGAAAAAAAAATCAAAAGAATTATATCGCGCAATTTTATAAAGTTCGGCTATTCGTCAAACACTTGGAACGCGTCGCTTACAGCTACGACGTCCTCCTTGTACGATCGTGGAAACACTATTTTCAAGTTATGACACGGAAGGAACTCATCGGGCCTCGTTGTCGCGGTCCGTACGTGACGTCGGCACATAGTTGTTCGCCATTGCCCGCAGCTGTCTATACCGTAAATGCGGTTAGTTACAGGCAAGCCTCGGTACCGCGTGACCGAGCGACGTGAATTACAAAAAATAACTCCGCGGACGATTTCAAACAGCCGCCCTTGTGCTTAATGCGAAGGGCGGCGACGTCTCAAGAGAAAGGGAAATCGTGACATTTCTAACAGCGAGAAAGATATTTAATGGATCGGTTTCGCTCGACGACGTTGCTTCACGAGGCACTACTTGACGGTCTTCCGCTAGGATATAATGTCGATTATTCTCTTGGCAATTCGTTCCTTACACTGGAAATTCAATGAGCCGATCCTTAAATAATCAGAAAGTACAGTATTCTGATAACATAAATACAGAGATCATTACTATCAAGAGACGTTGATCTTCATAAAAGAGATACGATTTCGCCGAATAATTTCTGTATAGTGTTACATCATTATATTATTTTATCGTCTATTATTTATGACTTAAATAAAAATGACATAAGTAAAAATTCTCCTCTTCTCTTAATTTAAAATTCTTAAGCGAGGTTTAAAATTCTTCCTGTCTCCGTCTCTTTTTGGCTTTAAAACGAGACAGAGTTTTAAGTCTGTCTCGCTTAAAGTCAAAGTGACATTGGTGGACAAAATCATTGTAAATACTGATCAGATCAATAATCCAGAATTAATTAATCCAGAATATTGATATAAAATTATTTATACAATTACTAATATTATTAATATTAATTGATACATTAATATTAATACAAATTGACGTGGGCAATTAGTATATTTTAACTTAAGACGTTTCGCGAAAATCGAACGTAAACAGTCACTATTCTTATTTTATCGAAACACGAACTAGCTGTATGCTGTTCGTGTATCGACATTTAGTCGCCAACAATTTTTAACTGCTTTTCGTCGACTATGTCTTTTTCCCTCAGTGTGACGAGAATCCTAACGATCCGCCGTGCTGTCGTCCTAACTCGTTTATAATAACGGCCCGGTAATGACGATCCGGTCGCCGCATTATTGTTTCTGTGGCAGGTTGCCCACACGTTCCTCTCGACAATTATTTGGATAATTCACCGTCGCCATTATTACGATGCCGGTGTGACATAAGTCCGTAAATTATACGTTATAACGACCCAGAAAAAATGAACGCAATACTTCGGCACGTTAAGAAAAAAATATTGAAATTTTAACTCTTTTCCTTAGATATTGATTTCTCAAGAAGAATAATTATATAGTCAATGATATTAGCTGGTAAAGTAAAAAGAATGGTAGTTATTTAATAAAGTGATTTGCCAGGGAAAAATCAAGTCCACGGAAGGAAACTCAATTATTTCTGGAACATGTCATTATAACTTCTTTTGCAGTAGGCAGCGAGTTATTAACAGTTGCGAGGGGAGGGGGCGCGGTAATATAAATCATTATAAAATGCATGCGAGGCCAAGCACAAGAGAGCCTCAGAAACGTGCTTCTTTTCACGCCAGGACCATAGAAAGGAATCTTTTTTGGGCATAAGTCATCCGCTAGACAGTAGAAAGGAATTAAAGATGGCTGTGATTGCCGTTGGATCGCGGCCAGAGACGCCAGACGTAACTAAGTTTTTCGAGCTTCCCGCCGTCGATAGAAGATTCGGAGGTAGGGAGGGCGAGGGAAGGATCTCCGTATATTAGGAATTCATATCTTCGTTGAGGGGAGGGAGAAGAGAGGTGGGTGAAGAAGTCGAGGTTTCTCAAGTGTGATCAATACGGACTTATTCTTACCAACAGCGATACTCAACCGTAAGAAAGAAAGGAGCTTTAGATACGAAAGTTCCGTGTTATTCGATAAATAGGCCGAGGGTCGGCGATCCGACCAAGTAAAACGAAGTCTTCTTGAGGCTGACAGATTAGCTTGGCAAGGTTGTGACACTCTTATCAAACGGAGAATTATTACTCGACGCTAACGATGAGGCCCGATGTTTTATAGCCGGTATTAATAACTGTTATTTAACGATCAATCATTTAGACGACACTTCACTGATGACCGGTTTTATTGTCAGTTGGCTTAACCTTAACTAATCTCTTGTTCTTCTTGTCCTACTCCAGACATTAGAGAACGTAAACGTTTAGTCCACCTCAATTAAATCAAAATTAAACTTCATCGTTTGATAGAATCGATCAAACTGTTACGCGAATTAATCTAGTATTGTTGCTTTGGTAATAGAAAGCGTTTAGAGATAAGAATTATCAAAAACAAAACTATTAAAATTGTAAATAAAAAATTTAATAAAAACAAATTCTTTATCCCAGAAGAGTGTAATATTCTCAAATTATGCGAGGAAAATTTTAACGACAGTTCTCGTATCACTTCGCGATTAAACGCGCCTAGAGATGAACAAGCTTATGTTTAGGTATTTTTACACATAAATCTTTCAGATGAATACAAAACTGACTTCTAGAACAATATGGTGTTAAATGTCCAAAGAAAATACATATTCAAGTAAAAAATTTTCAGGATCGGGATAAAAAACTGGTTTGAGTTGTGTTTCACTCAAAGTTTCTAGCTTTTTCCAAAAAAAAAAGCTAGGAATAGCGTTTCATTTCTAGGTGCGCTTAAGCGCGAAGACATGAGAACCGTCGTTAAGATGTTTCTCGCGTAATTTGAGGATCTTCCGCTCTTCTGAGTAAACGAAATCAGAGTGAAACAGGCCTGCAGACATACATTAATAACCTAGAGATACGTATCTCGCACATCCCGCCCTCAGGGATAGAGAAATACATCCCCCTATATAAATGTACGAGCGGATAGGATTGTACGGAGCTTGTTAAAGAAAATCGAAAACATTCTCGTATCAATCCTTTCTGCTTATTTCCAAAGTATCTACTCCAGGTTTCCAATTTCCCTTCTTCGAAAAGACTTACATGGCCGTCGATACCGGAATACGTTTCCCCAAGGGCTTTATCTTCCTTAAATAGGGGAATGTAAATGCTAAGCATATACATTCTGCCAGGCCTTATCTAATAAGATCTCTCTGTCATTTACCAATGATAAATTCCTACCACAGTGTGCTTCTCGCCGAAA
Organism: Acromyrmex echinatior; assembly: GCF_000204515.1. The sequence goes on along the minus strand of NW_011627598.1, from coordinate 132,332 downwards.
CTATTACATCATTTTGGCTCTATCATTATTATTCGACACGAGTGCCTCGTGTGAAAGACTAGGTGTGTCTAATCGTCTAATGTCACTAATTTCGATACTTTATCGCTCAGAATTAACGAGCAGCCGCGATCCGTTTCATTACCTGCGCGCACGCCGTAAATTATTAACATTATCAGGGCGAGGGCGAGAGGAGATTTCAACGGTGGGAGGTATATCCTCGCGCGGTCGCGCCGCGATCTCTCACATACTTACGTCCTCGGAGAGCGCACCTAACGTATAACTAGAGCATTCAAAGTGCAATTTGCAGAAACGTCGAGAGCCAAGTGCAACTCTCCACGCCCAGGCGGATCGCGCGCGGATATCAACGTGTAAACCCTGCAATCATGGGCGCTCGTAAAGACTCGTGGATCAAAATAATTACATCGCATACATTACGTCCTGATCCGGCCAACGTGGGGATTCACGTTTTCACTGACGTCGGATTCGTTTATTTCAATATTTCTCTATCGATAGTTATAGTGCATGAATATGTTGTAAAAATAAAAAAAGGAAAAATAGGAAAGACTAGAGCTTAGAGAGAGATTTAGCTAGAGTTAGTGAGAGGGAATTCAAGGGAGGCTGCGGAGATTATGAGGGAGGAGAAAATCATTTACTCGACTATTTTCATACTCTCGCCTTATCCACGGTTTTTTTCTTCCATGGGACTGCACGGGGACTGCCTCACCCTTACCTACAATCTCGATAATACCCCACCGTAAGGGACACGATAGGCACCGGTAACTCGCGCTCTCTTCACTTTACGACCCGTAGACATTGAATCCCGGGCAGTTAAGGTATCATGGCCTGAATAGGCAATAAGATTCCGCAGGCCACGCAGGACTCGCGCGAACCGCCGTGTGAACTTGAAAGTGCTACATGTTCATCTTGATAATTCAGTTTTTAGACGCTTTTAGGACTTGCTTCACGAATTACAAATCGATCGCGCGAGAATTATTATATGTATATCCGTAAATCTTGTTTGAACAATGAAACATATTTTGACACTAAAAGAACAAATGGGTTCTTGAAATTCACTAAAGTTTATTTATTATTAATTTTAGAGGTTTTAAAATATTGAAGTGTATAAAAAAATTGCAATACTTGAACTTAACATAAATATTCAACAATAATCAGCCTACGTGAACAGGACAAAACTGTGGAAAATGAGATTGTGACACATAAAATTATTCCAAATCTTGTTTACTTTCAAAAATTAAGGAAAAATTAAGAAAAATGTTCAGGATCACCAAGATTAAAATATTCCAATTATGGGTTAAGAATAATTAGCAAAAATGTCGACAAAGTTTTATATCATATGTTTTATGTTATAACATTCTTTAAAGATTTAGCTTAATTTTAAAAGCGCAGCTCCCGAAAAATCTTATGTTTTGAATCTGTGTGTATGTGATTGCATCTGTGCATGTATGTGTGCAGAACTTACAGAGAAACATATAAACAATTATACGCATTATCAATCTTAAGGATATGATTTGACAGCCTATTTTCGGTTTTAAATTATTAAACGTAAGGTATATAATTTCAAGTACAGGTATCTTTTGATTACTTGTAACATGTTGTAGGAGCGTGAAATATTTTCCATGAGTAATAAACCAAAGCAATGAACAGAAATAAGTAAACAGAGCTATGCACAGAATGTGGAGGGAAACGCAGTTATTGAAATACTTGAAAAGTGCCTAAAGCTCTGCGAATTCTCATCGTTGCTACGATCCTAAACATACGAAGTTACGAAAACGGTGATCGAACGAGTGGCGAACATTGGTCTGCGAGACTACAATTATTTCGATATATAGTCCGATGTAATTATCCGTAATTATGCATTTCTGGCATTGCGAGCACTAAATGATGAATGGCACGATAGAATGGTACAAGTAAAGAAGATTCCGTTTCACGGTGGACTAGCTCATAAAAATAGATTTCCCATTGGTGAACGTCGGTATTTAAATTCACGAATAAAGATTAATGCTCGCGATAAATATAAATCCTCATAGATCTCAGGAAAAATACTTTTTTTTCTTTACTCAGATCTGGTTCTTTGAAATTAAATGCAATAAGAATCGAACCGCACACGATTTCCAATCGTTTTTCATAGTACGACAAAGCGGATTAAAAAGGAATCGTACATAAAGGAAAGCAACCTCTTGTTTCCTCCATGGCCAAGTTTGCTTAAACATAGTTGAATCTAACAATGGAGAGGAGTTTTCGAAGGATTCCAAGCAACCATCGCCTATCGACGATATTATATGCGAAAAAAAAGAGCGACGCTCCAGCTCGAAAGAAAGCTCCCCCTCTGGGTTCACGATCAAAAAGAAGACGCGATCGCTAATAATATCGGTGGAAGCCCAAGAATCCGTAAAGAGGCACTCGTCTGCGTGGCGAGCCGCCCGTAAATCTGCCGGCGTCACCGGCTTGAATAGTCCGGGGTCTATCCTACAGCTTTGTCTGCCCGTTCGCTCGTCCTTCCGTCTGTTTGTAACATTTCGCGCGCGAAAATGTAGAATATACAGGCTACGTCATCGGGTGCAACGATAAGTTTGGTCGGCAAGATCGTGTATAAATAAATACGAAATTATTCTTACATTGTTTTAAAAGCAACAATGAAAGAAAAGTATTGGAATTTTTTCTGACTATAATTACAGTATCATTATAGTTATTATTGTTGTGTAATGTTAATAATAATTGGATTTATAGTTTCTGTCACAAAATATTCTATCACTTGGTATATCGAGGATGACTATAAATATAGTTGTTGTTATAAAAATACTTGCAATTATTATAATTTATAGTCGTTTTCGGTGTCAATTATGTATTTCTTGATACAACTATAAATATAATTATTAATGCTAATATTGTAGCGGTAATAACTACTATAATAATCGTAATTATGCATCAATACGAATAAACGTCAATTAGGTCAAAGTGGGTCCTAATAAAATGTTCTTGATATCTAATAATATTTTTTTTGGTATGAATTTTATAATTGCCAGTTCAATAATTATGATATACCATGTAATTATAGCTACAAATACGAAAACCTTTTCTCTCAATGAAGGATTACCGTGACCAAGTTCTGTTATCGAAATGATAGAAGCGCGGCTGGCGCGATCGCTGGCGAAGTGATCGACACGAATTCCCCAATTGTTATCGAGCTAGCCATAACGTCCATCAGCTGATCAGAAGCCGTTCCTTCGTCATCGTCGTCGCCACGCGCGTCAGACATTAGGTCGTTCGCGGAGTTGAACGAACCTAGGCCATCTAGCCGGCGATAAACGTATAGTCACCGGCTTCTTCGATCGCGGATGCCGATGGAGCGTGCACCGGCCTCTCTCATCATCGCTCGGGGCGGAATTCGGCGCGCGCGAAAAATCCGCGGCAACGGGGCAAGAGACGAGGCAGAACGACGACGAAGGGGGGTACCGGGTGGAGGGGGTGCAAGGGGAAGCCGTCGGCTACGCCCCTGAAAAGAGGTGGTCGCCATCCGCGGTAGGAAGGAAGCGCAAATACTGGGATTGGTTCTCGCGTACGCGAGACAGAACTCTGGGTCTCGGTACGCGCGGAGAGTGCCCGCGACGTGACTCCTTCTCCACCTCACCGGGTCCTCCTCCACCGCCACCGCCGTCGCTGTCCTCCGCTGATCGCCCCTCTCGTCCTCCTCCGCTGCCAACCTCTTCCTCCTCCTTCTCTTCCTGCAACCTGCACCTTGGTGGGGACAGATTCGCTTCTCGCGCGCTACGTACGCCCGCGTTGACGCTATACATTTCTGTCCACTTACGCCGTTTCCTCGCTTACCGCTCGGAGAAGCCTCAAGGACTTCGGAATCGAGAGAAAATGAGATCGACTCACCGAGAGACGCGTTAACCTTTTAACCCTCGCGCGTCAACTCCTTTGCGCGACGATATTAATCAACGCAAATTAAACTCTCTCATTGCTGAATGGCTCTTCGTCGTTTTCCGTCAGCCTGCCGTTAGTTTTCGAGTCCTGATTGGAATAAGCGGTTTTACAAAAAAAAAAAAAAAAAAAAAATCAAGTATATAATAAATAGGTTGATTCTAATATTGTAGAAATATTAAAAGATATTGCATTAAAGTGACAAATTTAAACTAACTGATTTTCAAATTATTACCGTAGATAAGTTATAATAAATAAATGTTATTCTGTCAATCATCAAAAATAAACTTAACTTCATAAAAAACCGTCAAAATGATCACAATTCAAAAAAGATGATCTAAAAAAAGTTATCATAACTTAAAAAGGATAATTTTTTAAGAATCGTGAAATGAAAATTACATTTGATTGCGTTAAGAATATTCTTTTAATCAACACTATTTAATCAGTCAACAATTTTCTGTGAAATTTAAAAAATATTTTTCTAGATTATAATAACTGGATTGTAAAAACTTATTTTACAATAACCTATTATAAGCTTATACTTTTTCAGTTGTTCCACTTTTGAAACAAGGGAGCGATATGTTATGTTTTAACGAAAGGAAATAAAATGACCAGAAACACAGATCAGGAATTAAAAATCGACAAGATTTCCAATTTGTAATGTCATAGATACATATAAGAGATAATACATATTCTATAAGTTTCTATTCACGACAATAAAGAAACTCGAGCCGAAGATTGAATTTGCTTTTGTTACCTCTAGGAACACAAAGGTACAATACGAAGATACTCTCGTTACGAAGTTGATTAGTTCACGTAACTCTCGACAGCTGCTAACGGTTGATGTATTATCGATGGAAGATCTCATGTACACATACACGAAATGAAAATGGCGACGTGGCGCACGGCAATCGCGAGGGTGTCGATAGTCATCTCTCTTTCTCTCTCGCTCCACAGGCTCACTGGTAGAGATTACCGCTGATGTTTCCAAGCGTGTTAGCCTTGTAGGAAGCAATACGTTGATAGAAAATCGAAGATATTGCCTCCTCGTGTTTATATCGAGGCTCGTGGGAATCGTTGCGAGAAACTATGGAACGAAGCCTAGTCGGAATAGAACATTAACCTCCCTTCTTCGTCTCCCCCTCCCTTCGGTCGCAATTAAACAATTCTAATGAAATTCGCTGACACGTGGAATATCGACTTGCTTCAGCGTGCAGATCGTAATCTCTTCTGCGAATGTATAATCAAAGCTCACCTTCATGCTGATTGGCTGATCAGATTACGTCGGCAATGCTAAGTAAGCATTCGTGGCAGATAATTACGACTACCTGTGTAATTTTCTCTGCAATTACCCCGACAATGTTCAACGCTAATACGAGGATGGTCCCGCGAGCGTCTCATGAACGTTTAGAAAATATTATCGTCTCCTGAATGACACCGAAAGCAATAATTCAGTTTAAACTTTTTTGAAGCGTTCAACGAATCCCGATGTCTCTCCCCTGTTACTTTATTAAGCACAAAGACAGTCTTCCCTTTCTCGAAGATGGTCTCACGAACTAGATTACGATCTTCGTCTCCCCATTGCGCCGTCGGCGACAAAGTACCTTCGTTTAGAGACAGCGAGGCGGCGGCCGTTGAAAACTCAGCGCGGAATGGGGCGACCATTGTTCGCCGGTGGGACCCCGGGTAGAACGGGAAAGATTTCTGGATGCTGTAACAATTTGGATCCTAGAACACCTGGTCGGGTGGCACTGTCTTGCGATCATGCGGCGGGCATAATGCCGCAGAGAAGGTCCTTCCAAGCACACCCCCGATACACGACGGAAGCATAGATGACAAAGCATTTTCTCGCCCGAAACGCGACACAAAGGGCTCTCCCGATTCCCGGGATTATCCAAGGTGCCCCCCGAAGAAGGGCAAGACAGAGAGGACGCGATGCTCGCCTAGAAGGTCTCGTGTTCCAGCGTGATCTTCTTAATGCGCGCGCGCGGGTGTCGAATGGCCGCGCACTGAATGTTTTTCAAGAATTGTTGAATGAAAGAAGAGAGAAAGAGAGAGAGAGAGAGAGAGAGGCCGTCTGATTATGCGCATTGATTACGGCCGGAAATCGGTGATGGCACGCCCATTCGACGCTCAAGCCTATTTTCCTAGCAGTTCCAACCTCGACGAAAGCACTATTGTTGCTCAAATCTTTCGCACAAATTAACCGAATGAACATCCAGGAAATATCGTATTGTAATCGAAATATATGAGATATAATATAATGTTCCAACGACTGAATTAATAAAAAAGTATAAATCAGTTTTATATTATTATTACAGAGGAATGTTTATTTTGCAATTGCTGAAAGTTTTCTTTGCTGATTGGATTATATTTTTAGATCCAAAAGAATAGTCTATCTCGCAAAGAAAACTTCCAACAGTTTAAAAAAAAATTCTCCTGAACAACTTGATTATTAATTCATTATTAATATTATTATTAAAAGAATTTCATGTCCGAGTGAAACTTTGTTTTGTTGATGATAAAGAATACTATCATATAAATCTAAAAAAACACTTAAATGACAAACGATTTTTCGCAATAATTTGCAATTAAAATGATATGTTTTTATTACTTATTTTAACAAAATGTTTAATTTCATTTTTTTAATTTGCCATTTTCTCTCTTTTGCTATCGACAAATATCTTAATAATTATAACTATTGTTGATTTTTCAATCATTGGACACATTCAGTGATTGGAACATTCACTTCATCTGTTGATCGTGATAAGCAATTTCAATTAACAACGGTCACGGTTGCAAGCGGTAGTCCATTCCTGATCCAGAATTCTGTTCGACCCGCTGAAAACGTCCTGAACGCGTCCCCTTCTATGTCATCTAGCAAGCGGGCGGAAATTATAATTGAGTTCGAGATTAAAAGTTTGTCCTTATTATGCTCAGTGTAGAGACTCGAAAAGAGCGCGGGGGATCGGGAGTGGCGGGAGGGATCCAGTTTTTACCGGCCCCCCGTCGGGCGCGGAGTCAACCGTCAGCCCGATCTTGATGTATCTCCTCTACCCGAGCCTTGCCCGTTGGCTTTTCATTCGGCCGGTCCTGCCTCCATTTATATCGCATTACGAGACCCAGCTCCTTGGAATCCACGGAGAGACTGCCCAGAGACCCAGACCTACTGGTCCCCTTGTCTCACAGCCGAGGCAATACTGCATATCGTCTTTAGAATGAGCCAGGTCAGGACCGGGGTCACCAGTTTCTCGAAGTGGAAGAGCGATCTGATGGATCGAAAGATGTATGGCTAGATGAATAGATATATTGATCTCGCTTCGTCAGAAGGAAACATTCACGCGAAAATTTACATTATAATAGTGCGTTTCTTGAAAATGTTAGAAATTCATGACTGTAATTAAATACAGGATGTTGTAATATATCTTATAACAACTACTTGAAATTACTTGAAATTTTAATAATGACAAATTTAGTATTGTAGTATATGTATATGTATTATAGTAATGATTAGAGAATAATATTATTAAATATACAGATTATTATGGATCAATTTAAAATTCTAAGATTATTGTATTAGTAATCACAGATTTACCAGCATTTCTCGTCATATGGTGATTCACGCGTCGAAAAATTTTCCTACTTCTCATTTTTCAAGGCAAATGTTCCTCGCATTAACGTAATGACACTTCGTAACGGCGACGACACTATTATTCTCGAAGTAACAGGCTCACCGCCAGTGATCAAGAGGAGTTTAATGATCATCCTCGGATTGTCTTTGGGGGGTTGCGAGTCGAGGTAAATTGGATCCCAATTTTAGCGAGATGACAAATGACTCGCGAGTCTACGGGAATGTTTAATGCGGTACCATCTGTGCTCCGGGCTGGTGTAGGAAGCAAAACGTGATGTTTCGCGCCAAAAAGAAAGCAAAGAAAGAGAGAAAGAGAAAGAAGTTGGAGAGGAACTGGATAACGAAAAAAAAAGAGATAATGCGAGCAAAATTGATAATGCCGCCGGATGTAAACCATTACGTTTCTCCCTCTACATTTCTCTTTCTCTTTCTCTTTCCTTCCCCCTCGTACTCCCCCCCCCCCCCCTTTCTCTCTCTCTCTCTCTTGTCTACTTCTGAAATTTTGGCGACGGTATCCCAGTCAAGAGGGACGTGCGAAATCGATTCGCGCCTCGATATTTTCTTAAAGTGCGAGCACAAAACGCGGTCCACGCTTGCTAAACCGGTTTGCAAAAACGACGACGTAATGGTAGGCAACGAACGAGGGTGAACTTCTTGTTCGCGAATTTTAATCCACTATCAGAAACCTGTTAATTTGCTGTCAACGCACGAAGGGAGGGTCATTTTGTATGTTGTTGCCCGCAACAAGGCTGAACTTCTTACTGTTCCAAGGTAACAACGTATGATTAAAATTAGACACATGTTAAGAACCGTGATTCGACACTAGAAAATAAGAGAACTAATTCGTTAAATAACATCTTCAAAAATCATTACGTTTTTGTTTGAAATATAATAATCACTTTAACATAAATAGAAATAGAAATTTTTGAACACTGTTGAAGAATCAAAATTTTAGATGAATTCCTTAAATAATTTTGTACATTTCAATTTCTGTATATGTGTGTCGAGATTTATTGTTTTAAAACAAAATCCGTGGTTAAAAAAGGTAACTACATCCACTCAATTCATTTCTGTAGTTAAATTGCTTATTGTTAATTTCAAAATAAGTAGTGTTTTTAACACCATATTAACGTATATCTAATAAATGATAAATTTAATACATTTCTTGAGCTAATTATTTAATTCTATTGTTTTAATTAAATTAACACTATGTAGAAGACATGGCGACCTATATATGCAAAGAATGGTTTTGCTAAAGTATCTAAAAATTAGATATAATTTTGAAAATAATTTTATTTGGATCACCAAAATTATTTCCAGGTCTGTATCCATAGTTTAAATTCTTAGCTATTTTAGCAAAATCGTTTTTTCCATATAGAAATGATTAAAAGTGGCGTTGGGTATAATTTGACATTACGAATAAAAGTGTATCCCAGGAAAAAGGACAATGAAAAATAAAATTATTTTGAATTATTTTATCTCAGAGCTTAAATGCCTAACATGAAATGCAACTTGTTTGTACCAAACGCAAGGCAATTCAGGATCGATCTGATCAACTCGGCAGTTTCATTGTTTTTCTTCGGAATTATATCCGAGCCCGCGGTGAGGTCAGGGACGCGAGATGAGGATTCGCGATTGGAGTGCGGCCCACACGAGTCTTTCGAGCATCCACGGTACTTTAACGCGGAGCACGAGGCGAGCTATTAGCGGTAAGGAACAATGTCTTTCGCATGTACGTTACACCCTCAAGATTTCGAGCTTGCTGTCCATCGTCCGAAATTCAGCGGGACTTCATTATATGAATCTTACCCGCGATCCCTTGATTTACGCGGTGTTTATACTTATTTATATTTCGAACGTTTAGTGCATACCGCAATGATCTATGACTCGCATTAACTGACTCTTGTTAAACAGAGCCTCGGGGCCAGGTTCGACGGTTCTATGGTCCTGGATGCCGGGTGTGCTTCCCTTCCTCCATTCCGACGGACTTCCCTTGATCTCTTTCTTTCAAGAGAGCTGCCCTCTCGTTCTCTCTCTTCCTCCCTTTTTCTTCCTTCACCATGCTTCTCATCCCGCTCCCCTTGCCTCTTCTCCCCCTTCGTGTCCTCTCGCCTCGCAAATGCTGACCGCGCTCCATGACCTGACCCTTCATAAACTAGGGCCCAACTGTGCTATATTTTAAATGCATATAGACGTAGGCGTGCATGCGCGTTAAAATAAATACAACAAGTACCGGCGCGCGATCGGTTCGGGTATAAACGCGGGCCTCCGACACCTCGTTCGTCCCGAAGAAAAAAAGAAAAGAAATGCGGGGAAAGGAACGGGAGAAGACGCGCACCCAGAGAGCACCATAGCCTCCTTCCTTCTCATCGCCAGCAGGCACCGTGCGCGCGGATTCCGACACATCCTAGACATTCCAAAGCAGTTAAACCTCTCGCGTTGCTTCTCTCTCTCTCCCCCCCCCCCTCTCTCTTTCTCTTTGTCTCTTTCTGAAACGTTGCGGTCGTAGCCAAGAGAGAGGGACTTTGATTAGAGAAATTAATGGTCTGACGATCTTCCCTAATGAACTTCGCGAGTGCCACTTTAAGAGCTTAGTCCTTTCAAGAGCAATGATTATAATACACAATTACTTTCTTAATCTTTTTTTCTAATCGTAATTTCACTTGAGCATTACTTGGATTGCAGTTGGAGAAAATTACTTGGCACATATTATTGTAAATATTATCAATAAAATTCCATAATTGATTATTACACATAAATAGAAAGCTACACAGTATTCATTTCAGAATTTATAAGTACACGGAAAGAATGATTTGCTGAAGTATATAAGAATTTATAGCTAGATATATATACGTAGGTTTAAAAATAATTTTGTTGAATTGTATTGTTAAACATCAAAGGAGCATTAGTACCCAATCTTTTGAGCTATAATATTTATATAACATTTTATTATTTTATAGCGAATTTGATTAGATGCATTGAGTGTATTCTTTTCGTGTATAAATATCGTGTCGGTGGTTTTACTCTCCATGACATGTAAAATTTTAAATCGAACGGTTGTTGTAAATGTACAAAATTTATAGTTATCCGGAGATGTTTACGAAGCGTGTCCACCCTGCATCGCGAGAATAATCGAATTTCTATTTCGCCCCTTTACAAAGTGTACCCTAGTAGTTTTTCTAAGGAAGAGTCGCGATGGAGATGAATTAACGCTCGGAAGAGACGAGATGCATTCGTGTGCTGATCGTACATGAGCACGCCGTGATACAGACTCCAAGCTGTCTGGGCTCCCTGGTGAATCCTCGGTTCGCCTATATCCCCTCTCGCTTTATTACCGCTCAAACCTTTTTTTTCCTCTTCCCGCTCCATCTCCCTCTCTCCCGCTCTCTTCCTTTCTCCCTTCCTGGCGGCCCTTGTCTCTCTCTCTCTCTCTCTCTCTCTCTCTCTCTCTCTCTCTCCAGTGGGTCCTCGGATTCTCGCTGCCTGGCGGCATCGCCAAGGTTTCAACGTGAAGAACGAGAGGGACGCGAGAGAAAAGGGACTCGGGAGCTCAGCCGTGTAAAAACTTCAGGGCTACCTAGTTTCTCGTCGTGGTGCGTGTCCGCTGAGTTCGATCTACTTAAAACTCACCGGGAACGAGGGCCGAGCTTCTTTCGAGAGCGATCCTCATCGGCTCCCCGTGATCAGAGAGCCGAATATAATACGAAGCCTAGTGCCGGCGAAGCGGTTATCCGAGAGATGCTGTGCTGCTCCATACCAATCCTTAATGCAATAACGTTCCGCGAAAACAGAGGCGTAATAAAACGAAGATTTGTAACGAGGATCGTAATACGTTATGCCGGTGACCTGGGTCCATGCTAAATCTCGAGCGAGATTTCGTTCCGCTGTGTTTATTCGCGTAAATTACGAGCGTGTTACCAAATCCGCTCGGAGCGAACAGGAAGAGAGAGAGAGAGAGAGAGAAAGAGATGGGACATTTGTTTCGGGGACATTGCAACCAGGTTTTATCGTAGAGGATATCACAAGGAACGGCGCGATGTCTGAATCGAGAGTGCATCCGGTCATAAGCCGGTACTTCTTCGCGCGAGAGGTAACTCGATTAAGGGAGAATCTCGCGCACCTTCTCTCGCTTTCCCTCGCACGCGAAAAGAGCGAACGAAGGAAGAGGGGGAGAAGAGTACGAGAAGTGTAGTCCTTTCGAAGACACCTCGGTCCAAGTGGTGGCAACACGGTGGTGCGCGACGATGACTTCCTCGAAGGAGTGAGAGGGCGCGGTTATACCGCAAGGAGGAATCCCGCGGTAACACATGGAAGGATAGAGTTATTTATTGTTATGGCCGCCTGCAGCACGGCGTCCTCGTTGTGTGTGGGTGTCAGGGGAAGAAGGGAGACTCAAGGGGGAGCGGGGAGCCTCCGCTTCGCGCGGCGCGGACGGACTCTTTTTCCTTCTCTTACTGCCTCTCCTTTTTCCTTGCCCCGCGCGCTTGCACTCTCTGTCGAGCACTTCGGTATCTACAAATACAGATACCAGACTCTCTCTCTTTCCCGGTGTGCTATAACACAGTCGCTCGAAGCCGAGGAACCACTATATTCGATCCTCTTCCTCACGCGCGCCACGTTCCTCCTTTACCACGTTCTCTGTCAAGGCCCTTCTGCAGCTATACGTATGCAACGGGCCGCCCACTCCCGGTATACCCCGCTGGGTGTCCAACACCTACCTACATGGCCGCGGCACAACTGTATCCGTCCGGCTGACCCGGTCCACACACCGCGACCGTCGCCCCGGCACCACCGCCGCCAACACCTCCGTCGCCGTCACCGTCGCGCCGCCGTCACGCGGCCCGCACTAAATTTATCCCCTCGAACGACTTTATTACATTACCCCGAACGTTTAATACGAAATTATTACTTAGGCCGAACTCTCGGCCGACGATGAGGAGAGGACGCAGGGAGCCCAAACGGCGGTCGAGACGGTGGGAGCAACTTTGATTTACGCGCCAGTAAAAACTGCCTATCCGGAGAGCAAGGACCTCGGGAGGTTTCACCGACCGGGGGCCCTTCTGAGTGTTCAAAGCGATTTCTCGAGCTCAAGACATGCATTTGCGATCGAGAGCTTATGCAAGCCTCAGTACCCTCGTTGATATTCGAAGTGAGGGATCCCCTCGAAGTCAGAACTCGATGTCAATTCGCCCGCGTCGCGGGCGAAAGTCGAAACTTACAATGAAAGTGGGAGAACACCTCCGGTGTTAGCTGGTTCACGTCGCACGTGCGAAATCGAACAGCGTCACGACGCTGTCTGGCAACGAGCGTCCGTAATGGTCGAAGACGACCACGAGCTCGCGGTCGTGTCGGGAGTCACGAGATCCGCTCGAACGTCGGATGCTGAGGAGGGAACGAGAGAGAGAGAGAGAGAGAGAGAGAGAGAGATGGAAGGATATTTTTACGAGTCTGGCTGAGGTTAGTCTCAGGGTTCGACTCCTCGCGGTGGAGTTATAATTTACAGCCCTCTTGCTTTGGCCTCTAGACTTCTCTCTCTCTGACTCGCAGACTCTCGCGACCTTTCTCTCCTTCTGCCGGTCTCTTCTCGCTTCGCGCTCGCGTCGCCCTTCCTTCCGCTTCTCTTACGTATGATCGCGCGCGCAAACGGACGCTAGTGCCTAAGTCGGCGAACATCACGGCTTAATGGTGTCTGTGTGCCCGTCTGTCCGTCCATTCGTTCGTTCTGTCCGTCTCTTACCCGTCGTCCCCTGGCTCCTTTCGCGCTCGAGAGTACGTGTGGGTTGTTAGTCGGCCAGTTTATGCCCCGACTCGTCCGCATGCCCTTCCTACCGCGCTTGTTTCTCTTCGTTTGCAAACTTGGCCTTTCTTTCCTATCTCCTTTTTTTTCTCTGCTTGTCCTCGCGATCGGTCCGATCTCCTGCTCCGCTTTCTTAGTAATAAATGTCGAAAAGGGTGACGGAAGACGTCCTGGATACTGCATTATCAATAGATTCTAGAATCTGTTGTCTTTTGGATGTTAAGTTTTAAAAAAGCTCAAAACTTGGTAATCACATTAGACGTATTCCTCTGAGATACTTATTTTGTTAAAATGAGCAACGTAGGACTTCTTATGTAATTAAGATTACACGATAAAACAGTTTAGCTCTTTTATATATCCTTTTGTTTTATTGTTATCAGCATATGTAATTATTTAGACTTATTTAGATCGAAAATTAGAGAAACGAGGGAACAAATGTATCTTATTAATCTTATATAGTACAGATAAAAAATCTTTGAGTAAACAAATTATCTTGAGCGTCTCTTCAATTCTTACGACGTGTGAAGGAGCTTATCGATACAACTGCGAGCTTCTCACACGCCATTACGTCGTGCCAGATTCATAAATAGATCCGTAGCTGTAGCTTCGTGTACACGCGACGGAGAAATGAACGATGAGGTTGAGCAATGATCCGCTACCAGCTAGCCGACCGTCACATTGTTACGGCAGACGGTGTATAGCGGCGTAACCAGGATACATCGAGAGCGCGGGACCGTGTACCAAGTGTTGTTACGTAGGTGTACCTGACGGGTTGGTAGGGGAGACGAGGGAGAGCGAGAACACAAGAGGCGAGGAAACCGACTTGGAAGAGAGCGCGGAGCCTCCGTGGTAGCGTCGGTAACTCCGGCGAGCGACGCGTCGTAAACTTTCGCCTCCATCGGCGAGCGCCCTCGCGCCTTCCTCGTCTCTCCTCTGGTCTCGCTTCTTCTTCTTCTTCTTCTTCTTCTTCTTCTTCCTCTACCACCGCCAGCTTCTCCTCGTCGCTTCTCCTTTCGCGATCTACCTTCCTCTTTTTTCCCTTGCCTCCTTCGCCGCGTTGGGACCGGGAACGTGTATCCTCGCTCCCCCACGCACGAACACCTCGGACGCCTTCCTATTCTTCTCGCGCTCTCGCGTATGATTCAGCTTCGCTTCGGTTAAACGCTTATGCAGATTGCCGATAGTAAACGACCGCCCGGACAGAAATAGAGGCAGCGCGGCTGCTGCGGACGCGGGACGATGGAGGCGACCGGACGTACCGGCGGAAACGCGTTTCGTAGACCCGCCCGCCCAGGGTCCGGAATATGCGTTGCGTTGTACGCGCCCGCACGTCTGTGGGTGGTACACTCGTCAGATGAGAATCCATACGCGACAGTGGATGTTCCGGCTGAAGGCGATGACATAAAGAAAGCCTGGGATGAATCCTTTAGGCCTGCATAAGTATTGCGGTAACTCCCCTCCGCGCGTTTCCGTGGAGCGACCTCCGGATCACGGGATCATAACTCTCAGCGCGGGAATATCATAAATTATCATTTCACGCGTCGCAATTCGCAAGTATGAAGATAACGAGTGAGTTTATCCGCGCGAACGATAAACAGCAAAGTATGAAGGAACGATAACTCTTCCGTATGTACTTTTTATTTATTTTTTCGAATATAGACTTTGATATTTTTTTAATATTTATTTTATCTATCAGTTAATTTAAATTATTATATCATAGGGTTTATTTGCTTTTGTTTACTTTGTGAAGGAATTAATTATGACCTTTGAGCTGCGACTTTCGCTGGTTCTAGGAACGTCAGGTTAAGAAATTAATTATTTGTTCAGGAGATTTGAAATGTAACCGAAATATTCTTATTACTTTGTTGCTAATTTTGTTTTCATATTAAGAATCTTTATTAATCTTTATTAGTTTTTTCCATGTTTCATTAATTTACCGTGCACAGAAAGAATGGTTTTGCTGAAGTATTTAAAAATTTGGTCAATAACAGTATGATAGTTTATTTTATCCTTCAAATGGAAATGTATTCATCATGAATCAGATAAGAAAGACTCTAGCAGCCAGAGCTCAAAGTTTGAATTTGGTGTAATTGGAATAATGAAGCGATATCAGATTGTTTTGTTAGTCATTAATTCCAAACATCTAATTGGAAAGAGACTTAAGTTTAGAAAAGATGATACCGGACGCGAAAGCTCGTTTGGACAAATATATGAATGCGATGCCATCGCTTTTTTAATCACGTTTGAAAATAATACCATAAGAATTCGACGAGCCTCTTAGAAATTTGCGTCACGCGCCAGTGCTTCCTAAAAAAGACTTAATTATCTCACGTCCATCGTAAGATCATTGCGCTCACAAATAAAGATTTTGACGTAGCAGTTATTCAAATCACGTAGTCAGTATACTCGTAGTATATGTAGTTAAGTCCGACCTTGAATGCGAATCATGGAACCGATTCTTCTGCTCGCAAACAATGTCTACTTTCGACGTGCACGACCCGAATTTTTTTTGCTCTTAACTAATTCATGTGGTAAACGAAACATTTTTTCATAAAAATCTTAGCACTATAAAAATTACTTGTAAAATAAAGAGTCTGTCTGTTACTTGGTATCTACTAATGTCTACTATTAAAATCATTTTAAATTAACGCAAACAATTAATAAATATACTATTGCATCCAGAGAAAAATATAGTAGTAGCAACTATAAAGATAATAACTATTAACACATTGAAAATTATTAGCATTTTTTGCAAATTGCAGTTTGTAAGATTCATACTCATAAAAAATATCTAATTATGAGACTCATTTAATACAAACTTATGAATATTTTTAAAAAAGAAAAAAATATTGGAATGAATCTTTGTAACTATAAAATCGCAAATGTTTTAACTTATTCAACTCACAAAAATGTCCATCGTCAACGTTTCAGCTTGAAGTCCGTTAAGTACTTAGAACAACAGAACACCGGTGTGATCTTCGGGTTCATTAGAATGCTTCGCATAATGGACGGCATACGTACCGGATTTCTATAGGCGGGCGCGGCTAATGAATATTTATCTAGCAATTAGACAGCACTAATTCCGGAACTGTGACCTGATTTCCCGCCAAGACAACTCCCCGTCCCCAATGAAGTCATACATGATGTAACACGGCGGGACTCATTTGCTTCCTATGCCAGATATACAGAGCGGTAGTAATTAATAAAGTAGCCGGTCGGCCGATGAAATTACCAGAACGTGAAACGCGAATGCAAACACTTGAGTTCTCGTTCTCAGGTGGTACTAATTGAGACGCTCCCTCGGAAGACAGTCGTCCCGCTGCGCTAACGCCCCGTGTCAACAATCACCGCCGGCTTAATTATGCACGCCTCTAATTACCACCGAGTACCGGGTGTCCGACGGTAGCGGGGGAGGAGGGAATGAGGGAAGAGCTGGAAGATTGGTAGACTGGCCGGGTATGTGTAAGTATCCGTGTCCAGTCTTACCCGTTCCGCTGCGCTCGGCCGCGTTCCTCTTTTGCATCAGCCTCGCTTAATTTGTTTAACTAATCGGAAGAAAGCGTTAATTGTTTAATTATATAGATACGTGCGCTTGTGCGTAGATCGCCGCATGGTTAATGACATCCGCAATCTTCCAAGTCGCATTCGTGACTGTGCTGTGCTAATTGTCACGGCGTAAACAACTCGTCCTAATTGATCGTGCAAGAAGGAGAATTATACAAAGAGATGTACAAAGAGAGACACGTGAAAAGAACAGGTTTTGTCGAAGTATCTAAAAATTTAACTAGATCACAAAACAATTTTGTCGTACTGTTAAAATAATTACATAAGACGTTTAAGCTGGTTGTATTAGAATTTGTGCTCGTCGAGCACTTTTGATACACCATAGTTAAAAAAACTATTTATTATTGAGTCTTGCGTCTGACATCTTTTGTATATTACAACCTACATAATATGTGAAAACTAACTCCATATATTTAGATGTGATCTTTTTAGATGTTTCAGTAAAATCATTCTTTCCGTATAGAAATTGACCGAAGGGTGCACGAGTGAACGAACGGAGATGTCCAGTTTCCTTAGCCAGGGATGAGGTTTTCGATTAAGGTGCCCACCTACAAACCGCCAGTATTATATTGTGATTAACGTGCCGACTCGCGCGGTGGTCCGCGGCTGGCGTACTTTACGCTTCGCGCTTTCTTCCTGCGTTCGTGCTGCAGCTGGTCGTTACTTGGCGAGACTACGGACCGATCCTGCTATTGATAATGCGCGGGTCCGCGGCACAGAGTACGCGATCGCCTCCACTTATTTTTCCGATTTCTCCGCCGATAAATAATTCTCCCTCGCACGGCCTTGCGTGGCTCGGGGCGAAATATCTCCGAGATGATTCACTTCATTCGTAATGAATCAAGATGAATACCGTCTCACTTTGTGAATAATTAAGCTTCGTTAAGCATTGTATATGAGACAGATCGCTATGGGAACAAATGTAATCAATAACGTATCATTAATTCAAATGGATGGATTACGTTAAAGGTATGTGGCTTCGTAATAAATTCGAACACTCGATACTATTATCTTATTAGATACGTCGAAAATGAAATATTCTGAAGGTAACGTATGTTCGATCGAAATATAATCGTCGACTATCATAAAACGATGAACGGTCCCGAATTAATTTTCTATGTGGCTCGTCGCATCTAGGAATACGGCTTGGGGGCAGTTAAGTCTCCTTCTCTAGGTCAACAAGGGTCCAAAGGGCCGAGTCCCTGTTTCCAGCATTACACCCTCGTGTCCTTCGACAATTTTATCAGTTATTCCGCGCTATTCCCAGCCGTGCGATTCTACGTACTACACGAACAGATGGAGAAACGGCATGATCCTTCGTGGACTTTTTTTTCACGAAAAGACACCGACAAGTATAAGGGACGGGAGGTACGAGACGGATAAATCGTTACTTGAGTATTCTGAGTGAGAGGCTCGTCATTCGTGAGAGGAACGTCTGGTACCTTCCGTCTCGTTTACGTACGCTACGATATCACACCCACAAGAAGCGAAAGAGCAAGATTACAAGAGAGAATTAGAAAGAGAGAGAGAGAGAGAGAGAGTCATCTTCTCGACAAGACAATCAGGTAATGCCTGCTCGGTATGCCTGCTATCGGCCAATGCGCGCCTCTGAGGTGCCATAAGACACGGTAGTGGTGAAAAAAGTGTGCTGCAGCGTCGCATCACCTTCGAACTCTACCTTCTGATGGTTCCTTCTGAATTCTTCATTGAGGATTGCCTTCCTAACAAGTCGCATACCGTCCTGATGCACGTGGCGAGGGAACGAACTTCGCGGTGCAGAATTAGGAACGAATTCAGCTGAACAAGTATAGATGAGAAATAGACGAGGGATGTAGAGAAGCAAGATGCAAAGTTTCGAGAGAAAACGATAGCTAATTCTCGCGCAACGGAAAGCAGGTGCAGCCTGCAAGTGACCGGTCTTAAATCTATTTTTACTTGATACACGTAACTGTGTATATAATTAGTTCTTTCTGAAAATAGTTAGGTAATTCCTTTACAGAAATCTAATACTGACCAATTTAATGCTGAAAGACTAATTATTTACTACTTATTTTAAATATTAAGAGCATTGTTGATCAGTACTATTAATACAAATGAATAATTAATTACTTGCTTTCAGTAATAAATTGGCTAATGTTAGATTTCTGTAAAGATTACAGTCTATGTACAGTCATTAACTTCAATAAATAATTATTATATGTTGTATTAATATCTACAGTGTATTTTTACCTAATATAACTATATCTACAATTAATCTTTCCAAAAATAGTTACACAATTACATTCTATAATTGATTGTTAACCAAATAAATCCATTGTTAAATTATATTAACGCGTTGTATATTTATGACGATGTATTTATGACAAAGCAATAGGACATAGCAATTATGACATAGCAATAAAAATCGAAACGAGCAGAGCGTTAGGTATCGAGTAAACAGTAAAATTATGCAAATCAATGCAAAATTGTCCTCGCTTTTACAACAGCAAAGAGACGGCTCTCTATGAGAACGCCTAACCGCGACGCGCCTGGAAATCATCGCGCGTCATTTTCTCCGCAATTATATTACCGAGAAAATAAGATGAGAAAGCAACGTCTCCGGACCGTAATCCGCGAAAGCGCGGCTGCTAATTGCTTCCTGTTCGCACTTTACGCCGCATCACTTATCGCAATTATTCGCGGAGTCTTCGCAGATACGGAAAATTGACCGCTTAATGATCGCGGAATCAAATTATTTTCGTCGATTCGTACCGCTGTATAAATGCCATGTAACGGCATTACAAAATACTAAGTGCTGCAGATTTGTGACGATTTTGTATTTACACGACCGGCATTCCGTCAAAAGAGATTTCCCCGCGGCGTTTGTATTATACAAATGATCTAATTATTGGAAGTCATTAATTTCCATAATGCGCGTATGCTTTCATTGCCCAAAGCGCGCATTCTCTTTTGTCAATTTTCGAGATAATGAAGCACGAAGAAAAATGCGGAAACTCCGAACGTCAATGAAATACAGAGCGAAATAAATGCTTCGTATCGGTCGATGAAGGGTGACTATCGAGCGCTCGATGACTCAGGGCTTTTTTTAGTATATCGTCGATGATAATTTACGTTAGGGGTGCGCGACACGATCAGCAATCAATACATCGAACGATACCTCCCCTAACGTTTTTTTCTACGATACCCCGTGTGTTACCCCTAACGCTAACGAAGCTGAAAGACCGCCATTGCCATTTATTCGTTGTACCGATTTTAACGATTATGTATTAATGTAACAAATGCGTTACGAATACTGATATTTTACAAGTTATTGTATTTCCTTATATAAAAAAAATATGATTTAATGCGAACGCTTGATATTAAAATTTTCAAGCTGATATTTCTTACTCCGAGAAAAGTGAATTTAATATGAAATACTTAATTATTTACATAAATTTTCTTAAAAGTTTGTAAAAATATCGGCATACAATTTTATTTAAA
This sequence comes from Acromyrmex echinatior, assembly GCF_000204515.1. The sequence goes on along the minus strand of NW_011627598.1, from coordinate 111,915 downwards.
AAGTACTTCCGTAGTTAAACAAAATCTACATGTCGCGCAAATAAATTGGATACATTTGAAAGTTCGAATGGGAAGAATAATAATAGTTTCCTGGCGAATCTGTCAGAGGAATCCCCCGAACTCAGGCGTGGGTTCTGACAGCGAGGACCAGCTCGTAAGAGCAGAAGCCCTAATGACATTCGCCCGATCAAAGAAGGGCCACCCTCGGAATAACCGAGGAAATTTAAAACGTGCCCTTTTTTCAGCGAAAAAGAAACGAAGACTGACGAGGGTTAATGCCGATCACGTACCCGCGTACGCGAAACCCTTCCTCCTTCCCGTTCTTCGAGAGGCAAAGCTCACCCCTCGTCATTTTTCCCAATACCCAGCAGTACGCACCATCGATCAATTTAGACAGCCAAAGAATCGAACTACGATGCCCGATGCGACTCTCGTTTGAATGTTTTAATCCTCGTATGTGAGCGCAAGCTTAAAAACTGCAACAATAACACTGAGGTTTAATATCCCGACAAACCGATGCTAGAAAAGATTGTATTACTTTTCAAATAAAATTAAATATTCGTGTACACATATTTATAATAATAATTTTTATATCTTTAAAAATAATTAATTTGTTAATGTAAGTCAGTAAAAACACGGCTATGTGGAATAAATTATTTTGTAATAAATATTTTGCATTAAAATCAGTCTTTGGTAAATTTTTTATATTGAATTTTTAACATATTCGAATGTTAATTTAAAATAAATGTTGAACGTTTTATGTTAAATTAATATTTAACATTTCTTAAGTATTAAAATAACACAATTTGCGTAAGTGAACACAATTAACACAAAAATAATATATTTTAAAACGTAAATTCTAAGATAAGTGAATAAAATGTGTTAATTTAACATTAGAAATGTTAATTTTTTTTTTTTAATATGCTTCCACAATTTGCTTACAACTTGTGTCAGTATTATATTTTTTACATAATATTTGCGTTATAACATATTCATCTTGTATTCAACTATGTGTCAACAATACTTAAGCGACATGCTCGCTTAATTTAAAATCCGCCTATCACTCGCTCGTAAAACATGTCCAGAGTGATCGACCTGCGCCTATTGATGTCACAGTGTGCGTTAGGACACAAAAGAAACAGTCTCTCTCTCCTTCTTACCGATCTGGCCACACAAAGATCACTTTGATCAAAACCGTCACGAACATCTGGATCTAGACGATCTTCGTAAATATTCAACTACTGGCAAGAGACATTTGATAATCAATCTTGAAAATCTACCCCCTATATTCACTATGATCATCAATTAATACTTCTGAATCGATAATAATTGGATTAATTGTACACACACATTAGCAATAATATTATAACAATTTATGAACACTCTTTTGTCATTTAATTAGTTATTTACAACAATCATTATTCTTATAATTAAAAAATTGGCAAGAACGTTGTATGAAAAACATAACAACGCGTTAATCCTGAGATCATAATTTTCTATTTTTTTTCTCGTCCTTCAATTTCTATATAAATGTAATAAGAAAATGTGATTGTGCGTCGATTTAGTAATTTCAGCTCGTACATAATGATCAATTCGCTCGAACGAAACCAGGAAAGAAAAGAAGATAATGTTCATATTAAAGTATTCACTTATCCCTGTTCATCTGGCTTGAAATTTGCCTTGGAGCAAGCTGATCCATATAGTCGTCGTGCAACGATTGCTAACGACTGTACGCAATCGTGCACGAAGGATGAAAATTTCCCCCCCGTTGCCGATCACGTACGACGACCTGCTCGATCGGGACGTGTCACGTACAGATAATCGTAATGGCACGCATTTTACGGATAATCCGACTGCGCACGGGATGAGAGACGCATCGGTATGCATATATTCATAACGAGTCTCTCTCTCTCTCTCTCTTTGCAGTTTTCTTCGTTTTATTTTGCATATTTAATACATTTAATATAGGAATTCTCTGACGCGCAATCAATAATGCCAATACAGACGCGTTGCGTTGTCGAAGAAGAGTATCGTCGATTCTTGCAAGAAATATTTCCATATAAAGGCCAATGAGATTTTTATAAAAACGCAATGAAATGTACAACGCTCGAGTATCGCGAACCTCTGAGGAGACTCGCGACATCGTAGCGCTCGTTAAATTTCCTGCCCGATTTCCTTCGTCGTGTTGCCGGATCGTGTTCCGTTTATTCGCGATTTACGCCGTCTATTACCGCAATAATCGAAAGTGTCGATCCACAGACACAGCCATCCGGCCGATCCGAAATCGTCGGCATCGCTGCACGCGAACGCGATCACAAAGGGTATAGGAAAGAAACTGCCCTCTTACCGATCACGTACGAAGATCCGCCCGATCGGACGTGCTACGGACAGACATCTGGATCGCGGTGCAACGTACGGATAATCATAATAGGAGGCGTTTTACGGATAATCCGCGTGCACGCCGAGTGAAGAATGCATCCAGGTATATTCCCGATGGGATTCACGGATACCCTCATGTACGTCCGTGTTGGTACATACAGGTGCGAGCTCGAGCAGAGTGCGGTGGTGCAGTCCGAAAACAACCGCGGCCTTTTGCTTTTCTTTCTTCTTTTTCCGCGTTCACCGCTCGAACGTTCACATTTCTCGGACACATTTCGGGCGGAATCAAAAGCGACTGAAGTAAAAAGGTCGTCAATCCTCGATTTTAAGAAATATTTGCGCTGTGGCCGTGTCTGACGATCATCCACTATTATATTCGGATGTTTGAAATTATAAATCTTGAATGGAATAAATTGAATGACGTTGCTGAGAATTTTTTCATATAGCGTTTTAAATTGATCTTCAATCACAGGAAAAGTAATGTAAGAATTCAAATAGAAAATAGGAAATAATTGAAAAACAGGAAAAATGACACAAATCAAAATATGAATAATTTACAGGGATCTAATTAATATATATAACAAAATTAATATCTACATTCAGAGAAAAAGTCACAGTGAATAGTAAGTAGCAATTGTAAAGAATAACTGTACAAGTTTTATATATAAAATTAGTACATAGTTGAATATATAAGCTATTTTATAGTTATTACTGTATAAAATGGTTTACTAAACTATGTAACTTTATTCATATAAGTAAAACTTGTATAGTTGTCACTTTTAAAGTTGCCATTATACTATGTTCTTCTTTGAACACACATTATTTCTAAACTTGAAACTTGAAACTTGAAACAAGCAATTTGTGAATATCTAACTAGTTAACTTATCGCTCGTTTGCTACAACTTATAAAACAAAGTTTTCTAAAAAATTATTTGGAGTGTTTTAAATCATTAAAATTTTGTAATGTTAATTTTGAAATGTAACTTTCTTTTTTCTTTATATTTCTGTTCTTTTTCTATCAATCAATCCCAAAATGACAAGTGAATTATGGCGTTATGGTAGCAAACAGCGATATGTTTTAATACCATCGTAAATAATTAATTAAAAAAATGCACAATTTTCTTCCCCCTCCCCTCTGGGAATACAATTTTATATTTTTTACTTGCGGGGATGCTCAGTTATGTTCAGAATCTTTTGATAACGCACGAAACGACGACGCATACGAGGACAAAAATGACGTGAAAAGCGAAGTGCATCATCTTGGAGCGTAACGAGAATCGTGAACGTGCAGACAAGGAACACAGATCGCAGAAGCGAACGAGCCAAATAACTCCCGTCGCATCTACATGACATATACGATATATACATATTTACACGTACACATTCGTCTCGGGCAGACGTGCGGCGGGTGCACGTATAAATAATTTTACGTACCGTCGTGTGCGCGTTCGCAACACGCGATTCTCTACGCGCACACATCGTCGCCGATGGAATATCTGAGACGAAGCGTAGAGAAGGAGGAAAGAGGGATATTGCGTAAGGAGAGAGAAAGGGAGAGAAGAGAGGAGACGCGTCTTTACATTTCAAATAAGTCGACTCACTCGTACCCAGGTTTCTTTTTCCCTTCCTCTAGAAGGGGACCCTATCTCCCCGTCCTTATACGTATTCATTATTGGTACGCGCCTGGTTATGCCGCTCGATACGTGCGTACCTGGGCCGAGTCCTCTTATTCGTCATAAATCAGCGCCAGATCGTACGACCGTCCGAGAATTCCTGATTTTGGGCCGTCGCGTTTACGTCCGGGCGCGACGCTCGGCATCGTCGTCGCAATTACGATGTCATTTCGATAACAATTGTAATTCTCTTGTAATTCAAAGGAACAGTCATTCCGCAATTTGCAGAATTAACGAAAAATATTACAGAAGAATTTTTAATGTGAATCACATAAAGTTAAAGTGTGAGCTTGCATATTTCTACTGAATGCAGAAAGAAAGAAATTCTAGAAGAACTTATTGTTCGATTTAAATAGAGAGAAAGATGGGAGAAATTAAAATCTCTTTTTAAATTGAAATTAATATAGAGAGAGTTAAATTAAAATATGCGAAGGTATTATTAATCCTATTGCCATGATATTAAATTAAAATTCTTCACTTTTTTTTCTCTCTCTCTCTCTCTCTCTCTCTTTTCTAAAGCTCGCAGAGTTTAACATTGATGTGCTACGTAATGCTATTACTTCTATGTCGTTTGAAGAGAGAAGATTATTTGAGAACTTTTAGTAAGCACATAGAGGTCCCCCTTTCTATCGTCGCCTTTATGCAACTCGACGGAACAAGGTTGAAGAACCCCGAGAGGAGCTCCGAACGAGTCTAACGAAGCCCAACCCAACTACCGCCGCCAAGGGCTGTCTCGTTATCTTTTACAGATAGGAAGCCCACCCCCTCCGTGCCTCCGCCGCCGCCCTCGTTCGGCTTTCCACGTGGAGGAACGGGCGCCATTATCACGAGAATCCTTATTTATTGGGAATCGATCGTATTCAAATCCCCCCAGGTTCCTGCCTCGGACGAGGACTGACGCAAACTTCTTTTTCCAGTCTATAGAGAATCGTGGACCAGAAAAGGGATTTATCTGGTTCGATGCTATCGTTCGCGACATTGTCGTGCTCCGACAAATCGAAGAAGTCTCTTTAATCGGAAAACTAGGTGATCGCGACAGGAAATTCAGGAAATTGTAAAAATACTTCGTTAATTATAAAAATAATACATATAAATTTAATACATTTTACATGTCTTAAATACGGTCCATCCAAATTTTTATTAATGTAATACAAAATGAATATGTTAGAAAGTAATACAAAGATTCCTGAACAGAACAAACTTTCAACATATACTTCCTAAGGATGTGCAGAGAACATCCTCACGTCCTAATTAAAAACACTCCCAGAATGTCTCTCAGATAAAATTCTGTGTGGATTAAGTAAGAAATTTGCTGTAAAAAAAAAAAAAAAAACAATCTTACGCAGAATCTCTTCTAGACGAATCTTTTACCACGGAAAGATCGAAGCGTAAAATTTCCCCCGACAAACTTCCCGATAATCACAAGGGTAATTCGTAATTCGAACGATAAGCACTGCGACAGGATGCATCGTTCGATCTTGTTTTTCAATTACGACGCGGATGTACCGACGGCATAAAACAGGATTCAATGTTACTATCCCAAGCGTAAGATACACAAAGTAAGACGGACACCCGTAAAACGCCATAAACAGGCGAGTTTATCTCGTGCAATCGTCACTCTCGAGTTCGTTCAGCGACGCGAAGACGCTTCGAAGTGGCTTTTACACGCGCGAGTGGTGCATCACCTCGCGCAAAAAAAGAGAAAGGAGAGAGACGACGGTCCCGAGTAATGCGGCTATAATTGTGCTTTTTGCCGTCGACGTCGACGTCGACGTCGACGACGACGACGAGCGAGAAAAAGAATTTTCGCCATGCTCGTGAACACCGCGTTAAGCACTCGCTGCGGGACGCAGACTGGTGACTTTCGTCGCGTGCGATTATCCCGTAAATGTCAGAGAGCCGTGGCGGGGGTCGGTAGTGCTTTTACGTGCCGCTTTTACGAGCATCCTCTTTTCACTCCGACCCCGCGTGGACACGAAGACGCTTCACGCGATAAGACTCCTGACACGACAACACGTACCCCGTTTCCTAAACTATACGCCCTTTAACGATTCTGTTTTATTGCGAGTGGCCGTATTGGGTTTAGCAGTTACATATTGATCACTCGATTCTACGTTAACACTCAACCATAAAAAATTCAACGCAAACTGTTAACAAGAATGTGAGTTTCCAACATAAATGTATAATCTTTTTTACCGTGTAGTTACGTTATTTTTCAAGTGAGAGAGAGAGAGAGAGAGAGAGCGATATTGAATTTCTGATCTATTCAATACTGCAATGCTATAATATAAGAGAATGAAATCAAACTCAAGCAAGTATCGATAAAGAACGTAATCTTTCGTATTCCTCAGTTGCATCTCGAAACTTTAATTTACGCGATATTTCCACGCTTGTGTGCATGAAGATTCCCGTTAAACGCAAGTCATCTTCAAATCACCGAGGAATCTGCCCAGAAAATATTCCTCAACAGATCCACGCGATACTCCGTATCATCCGCGAGATACTGTGTACTCGCCGTAATGGAAGGTAATGTATCTCGCGATCAATTTCTTACGCGCATTTGCGTTTCGCGCAGCTTCATTGCTATCTTCTCGCGCGAAGATATTATTAAGGAGGGCGGCTCTCGGAGGTGCACGAGGGAGGATAGGATAGGATCGGGGAGGGGGGGGGGGGGGGGGGGGATGAGGGGGAGAAAGAAAATTGACTTGAAGAAAAACCCCGGGTTGGAAGGCAGCCGGCTCCGGGGCTCGTGTGTAAACTTTTCTGAATTTCCTTAGGCAAATATTGGCCGGGCTCGCGGGTGCTCGCGCAGGATCGTGCGAGATGGTGACTCTTGGGGGAGCCCTTAGGGCGAAGAAAATGAGATTTTTCTCCGAGACCGAGCTATGGCGCGCTCCGCTCAGGTAGGACGACGAAAGAGGGAAGGAGCTCGAATTTGAAATTAGCTCGTATCGAGGTCGTGCACCACCGCCGTATCGTATTACATGAAAAATATATATGTATGTATATATGTATATTAAGTAGATATGTACATACGCAGGCACATTCGTGTATATGTATTGACGCCGTGCTCATAAAAATATTCCTTGATCGTCGTAGAAAATTCCGGATTCTGCGAAAAGTCACGTAGGAATGAACCATCGCCCTGAATGCATGCGGAACTACTAGGGACAAGGACAATGTATTTTGTAGAAATGAATGCAGGAATCTGCAATCCTAACATTATATTAATTCGTTGTTCATTGTAAATGTTAATAATATGTTATCTTTTTAAGATTGAAATCTCTATAAGGGAAATCAAAGCCATTTAAATATCAAGATGTCATTAGTGTTCAAAATTGCATCAAATATATCATATAATTTAATAAAACATAGGTATAGAGAATTTAAAGACAGATTTGAAATTGAGATATTAGCATAGATAATTGAAAAATTTATGTTACATTTAACATATTTCACATGTTCCAAAATGCATCGTTCAAATTTTTTGTTAATTTCATACAAGATGAAGATGTCAGAAAGTAATACAAGCATCATGTAAAAATAAACATAAAAAATGTAAGACTTGACACAATTTGGAAATATATTTCGTAAATAAAATTAACATTTATCTTAGAGTTTACGTCGTAAAACAACGTAATATAATACTCGTATATTTTGATAATCATCACGTTTAACACAGGTACAAAATGTTTTTTACCGTGTATAATAATTTATGTACTATACCATAATCATATAAACTGTCGTAGTACAATAATATAAAATCATTATTGTTCCAATAAGTTGTAACAAAGAAAAATGCTTGTTACAAATTTTCTAGCGATAAACTTCTTTAAAACAGATTGTGAGAGAACAACGCCGAAAACATCTTTAATATCCTCAATATTCTTCGATTATTGAACGTAGCAGTACGCAGATACTTGGACAATAACCCGTAGGCGAATTCCTCGAGATCTATAAGGGAATCTAGAGATTATAAGCCAGGGAATAGTAGTGGTAGTATTATAGGGCTGAAGGTGGTTCCCGAGGGTGAAGAGGGTTGCCAGTGGCTCGCTGTCGGGGGTGGATGGAACGGCAATCATCCCTACTTGATGAGTTTTTCTTATTTTCCCGGCGGAGTTTTAAAAATGGCCGCTTGGCATGCAAGTCTGCCCGCGACTTGGTCTCTTGGATTTATTTCGATTACTTTTTTTCACCCTCGTAGTACACGAAGCCATCCGTGTCATTCTCCTCGTCCCTGTTCGTATCACGTTCGCACACATTTGCTCGTCAATATCTGAGAATTTTAGACTCCTTGGGCATCTTTGCGGCACTCGAGATTCTTGTGCATTTTCCTCGAAACTCTCATACGGATTTACATTGTTATATACTTTGCTTTCGATATATATTTAAATTAATATTTAACGTATATAAAATAAATTAGTTCTTATACTCTTTTCCATTCTTTCAACAAATATTATTTATTAATTGAAAGTGGAAAAGTGACTTCTCATTTAAGATTTTTATACTCTCTTTAACAGTTGTCTTTATATTATTCTTCAATTAAGTTACTTCGACAGTCTCATTGATCTTCTTTGATCTAATGTGAATCTCTCTTCAGCTTTGATTAACTAGACTAGCTATGCAGGCAGACGAAACGTTCATACATCTGTGAGCGATGTTGTAGCGAGTCTAACGGATAGGATATAACAGGATCCGTGTGTCCAGCAATCATCGAGTATTGAGCGAAAGATTACATTAGTAATAAAGCCATTGATATTTTATAGAGCAGGGTTGCTGTACCACTGCGCACACGTACGTATCATGACCTCACGGACCTGCTCCCAGGAGATCTCAATCAAGGCGAAAAATAATTTTTATCCCAACCCACGTCAGCCCACTTCAATAATTTTCGCCGACTCTGATCAAGCTCTCTCGCGCGCGATCAATGAACATTTACACGTACAAAAGCCATATTTCTTTCATATATCTTTCACATCTGTATCTGCACAATTTGAAAATTTGTGTCAAGTTCAACACATTTCACATGTCAAACAGTTCCATTCAAATTTTTGTATTAATTTAACATGATATGAATATATATGTTAGCAAGTAATGCAAATATGACGCAAAAAATTAACACAAAAAATGTAACACACAGTTTGCAAGCAAATCTTAGAATTTACATTTTTAAATATATTATTTTGGTATTAATTGTTCATTTATTCATAAACTGTGTTATTTCTCGTGAAAAAATGTTTTACAGTTTCAAGAATCGATTTTAACATAAATACAAAATGTTTTCTACCACATATATTTCGTACTGCATTGAAATCGACCGTCGCATAAAGAAAAAACTTTCTTATTTGAATTAACATTGATTTCAATTCGATAACACGACGTTGGATAATCTTGAACGCATGCCTCAGCACAAGAGATACTTTATAGCTCTATCGGAAAGACGGAGATCGAAAGTTGCATCCGATCGTCATCGATACTTCTCGTCGCAATCGAATTTAAAGGAAAAGACCGATCGGTGCGAGCACTCTTTTCCGCTCGCAGCGAACCTGTTTTTTTCCCCGCATCGTCGTCGTCGTCGTCGTCGTCGTCGTCGTCGTGGTCGTCGTCTCGAGGGTGCCTTGAGATCATTAGGTAGGAAATCGCATTGGATGGAGAAAGAAGGGGCTCGATGAGACGATCGCGCGGCGGGAATGAATTTTTTGAAGGATCGTCGTTTTCACGAACGGTAGATAGAAGGGACGAGAATGAGAGAGAGACTCTTGATCGCGGCAACCTGAGATCTCGCTATTTCACCTCCTCCTCTCTTTCTCTATCTCACCTCCTTCTCTGGCTTTCTCCCTCATCGTTTCGTCACACCTCCGCACCTTCTTTGTTTCAGCCGCTTCGCCCTCGGTTTTTCATATGGCTTTTTGCCCGCGCGTTTCGCCACTTAACTCCGGTAGTGTCGCGTCATCGCCGTGGCTGTCCAACAGAGCCACTAAAGACTTGATGCGGAGATATTGGTGGTATGCGAGAAAGACGTCTGATCCATCTCCACCTTTGATCCGTTCCCCCCCCCCCTCTCCACTCACTTTTCTTGTTAAATCTTTTCTTCCTCGGAAGACTAAATATCGTGAAGACTTTGCGATGCAACAACAAGGGTTAATCAGCTGAAGATATCGAGTTAAATTATTTATATTCGTATTGTTCATTAACGTAAAATTTCCCTTTGCGTGAGAATCAATCCATAAAAGATAAAGGGTTATAATTGAAAAGTTTTCAAAAATCAAAGTCCATTTTTGTAAATCTGAATTATGGCGCCAAATTATTCTCTATCAGTAGCATTGTGAACAATTTTGTTCTGGCAAGAATTAAATAGAAAATGGAAAGTTTAGCATTTGCAAAGAATGTTTTTGTTAAGAGCAATTTTTCGGAATTGTTCTGGTTTTCCATAAAAACCCGTTAATCTTCAAATTCCAATTATTGTTTTGCAATAGATTGACTTTTGCATGCAGCTTAAACTCTCAAAGCTCTTCGGAAAAATTTCGAAATGCTACGCTTAATGTGTACTTGCCAATCATGAAGCTATCATGAACCATACTTTTCATTCACAATAATTGCCGTTATCGCAATTAGATTGCCATGAGTTATTGCACAGTGTACATGATGAGAACGAATTACATCCGCGAGTTTCCGAGATTACACCGTGACTAACGTATTGGAATCTAATTTTGCCTTAATAGAAATAGTAGAACCGTTAAGAGAAACTTAAGAACTAATTGACAACAATGTACCTATATTATCGAGGCAGCGAGGCATTGCTGCCTTAACGTTCGTTTCATTCCTCTTTTATTCCCCTTCTCTTTTTTTATATCAAGTTGAAAGTTTGAAAAAAACTGTTTTTTATAAATGCAAAAAGCGCGGATTTCTCCCTCGGGAATTTTTTGTCAGAGAAATGTCCAACGAAAATAAAATCAACCGTAAACTTTCCTGTCTCTTCCACGACTACTGTTCCATCCTCGTGTTTTAACAAGACGAGACAAAGAATAACGATGGGATACCGAGAGCGCGGGACAATTAACTTAAAATGCATTGGCCTGATTGAGAAAAGGTTCGTCCGGGCGTCGGACCGTCTGTCTGTGAGCATGTCTGACAACGTCGAGCATAGGCCGTCTGAATGGGCTTGGAATGCGCCGCTGCTCCCTCCCCCCCTTTACTTCCCCGGCCTCTCTTCTCACCCTAAACATACCGCCAATGTATTCCCTTTATACGCAAACACGTATACCTGGTCCCTCACCCACGCCATATATAGGATTCCCCATCCAGTGATGGATACGAACAAGGCATGAACACACCGACTGTTTTCGAAAAACATCGATATTCGTCGTCACCGCGGTTTTGCATGGCTTGTCGAATCTTTAATGTTCGAATATATACCGCCCTGTACAAAGAAATAGTTTCACTAATTCGAGAAAATTATTCTGTGGATTAATCAGAGCATCGACCGCGGATAGTTTCGAAAATCATGAACCGCCGATTATGCCCGCGAATACGCCGGTATGATTTATTAATTCAATGAAGAACCATTTCCTGCACGCGAGTCGCTCGTTCTGTTAACTTCATTAACCGTCGGTCTACGCCATGCGAGAATAAAAAGCGTGTTCAGGCAGTATACGAACGATGTCATTCATTCTGTATCTCTATTAAGACGTTATTAGGGTGATCGTTTAGTACATGTAATTTGTCCTTCCTTGAAAGTGAAATATGTATCACAAAAAATATCTTACCAAGTTTGGAATCTTATTATTATTTCACAAGCAAATATAAATAAATTGATAGTAGAGAAATATTTCTCTCAAATATCACAGTTTAATAATTCTAACAACTTTGAGACGTTAATAATTTAATAATCCCTACCGAAAGATCAAGTCACGTTTTTTAGAATCCTTTAGAAAGTTTTATTTAACTCTTCGGTCATGCGGGGCACAATACTACTACCTACACACATACACACACACACACACACACAACAGTCTTATAAATCTATTCTTTCGCCATGAAATGTATAATGAGATTTCTTGAAAAAATAAAAAGAGATTAATTTTAATTCAAACAGAAAATTTATAAAAATTATTCTCGTAATGATGGTACGTCGGAAGGAACATGAATGCATTTAAGAAATACTTCTTCATTATGATACAATCTCCCGCTGCCGATAATGCGGCAAAAGAAGCATGGACTCCGAACCCGCGCAAAAAGATCCTATTGAAAATCAGGGTTACGCGATTATGTGCTCGCCGATCCAGAACCCCCAACCTCTTCCAATTATCCCGAAACTATTGTCCTTCCGCCTTGCGTTCCTCGGTCAATATCTTCCCTTTCATGCTTGGTTCCTCGCGAAAGGAGCACAAAGGAGCGGGTTCCTTCATGGCAGAGCTACGACGCACTGATTAAAAATTATCACCCACCGACTACAAAGGGGGCACTTGCCCGCCACTCGCTGTCTCCTTCCTCCTCTAGCCAGTTCACCTCCTCTACCATCCCCCTCCTCAGCCTCCTTTTCTTTTTCCTTTCTCGCCGACACTTCGTTTTCTTATTTATTTCGCCCTGGTCTCCAGGAAAGCTAAACAAGCCACGGCCATCGAGCTTGCGGCCGAAAAAACTTGGCACACGAATTAAAAGTTACAGCCCTTCTCTTTTCTACGAATGAGAGTTTCGGTTTCTAGTTCGCAATAAGTTCATGGAAATGAAGAAAAAAAAAGAGAGCGCTTTTCTAAACAAATATTCTCGGCATATGCAAAGTATGGCAATATATCAATCTTTGCTGGAATACACGGCAAAATTCGTACACTTAGCTTTAACTAAATTACCATATCGCTCCTTTATTTCAAATTGACAATGAAAAATATTAAGTTTTTTAGAAAAGGAGAGAAAATATTTTTCAACTTAACAAAAAATTATTGACTAATTAAATAATATCGCCAAAAAATATATTTTTAACATGGTTAAACATTTCTATTTCACAACTTTAACGAAACCATTTTAAAAAAATATCATTCTTTTGAATTGTGATGATTTTAACGATTTTTTTAAAAACTTTTTTACGAAGTGAAGCTCGTTTATTTTTGATGATTTATATTATTTATAGGATGTTTATATATCTAACTCATTTATGATAATAACTCAAAAATAACATTTCTTGAGTCACTTTTGAAGTAAAGAAGCGATATTATTTTTATTTCCACGAATGTTACTTCAATATATAATAATGCTAAGTACATAAAACATTTTAAAGTGCACAGATTTAAAAATAATTTTATTGAATTATCAAAATTATTATGTAGGATGTTCAAACATAATGAGTAATCTTGCAAAAAATTTGATACCCTAGTAAGACACTAGTTTGAGTGTCCTACATAATTATTTTGATAATCTAACAAAGTTTTTTTCAGATCTATATCTAGCTAAATTTTTAAATATCTCAGCAAAATTGTTCTTTCCATGTATGTAATAATCAAGCTAACTGCCTGAAATGTTACACAGTTAAATACTGTCAAATATAGGAAAGTAGTTCCCTACATTATCTTCATTTATAATTTTTGATAAGTTGAATGAAATTATGATGCATTACATTAAATACTTTTTGTCATTTAAGTTTCATTGAGGGCAAACAATTACGTAAATTCAAAGGTCCATTATGTTTCGCGAGTGCAACGGGACTTGGGCGATTTTAACGATGCCATTTGGCAAAGAATCCTGCGTTCTCTTTTCTCGACGGGGAGGATGGAGTACCACTGGATTGACAGAATTCTAGACCGTGATTCTTCACTTTCGCGGGACGATAATAAACGCGCCTTTCAATCATTATTTAATTCCCTCGCAACCGGCATTTAATGTGCGGTTTCGTCATAATGGCATGTTAATCGCCACAGGAGAGAAAACCGCTACCGCTGCCTCCGTACGGACTGCCCCGGCTCCTCGATCCTCAGGATCGATCCTTCCTTTCTGACGTACACACGAATACGCCCATCGGCATTCACGAGCGTCGGTCACGAAAGGGGCCGTGACTCGCGACGTGATTCGCACGTATCGTTGCCCTCACGATAATCCCAATGCCAGTGAACTTTCAATCCCGGAGGAGCTCCGGGCTAACTGGCGCTGAATTCCCGCCATCACCCAGTCATTGCCATCCGCTTGCTAACTGGCGCATCGTCGTTAAAAAATGTTGAGCTTGCATTGACGGTCACGATCGTACGACGAGCAAATATTTATGAGACAGTTAAGATCGGAAACGTATCCTGATAGGAAAAAAAAAATACTTATCATTCGAGAACATTTAATACGAATAAGTAAAAAAACGGCTGTTTTTTGGTCAAAATGGATGTTGGTATCTAACTATATTTTTGCGTGAATCTTGCTATTTTTACAGTTCAAGTAAAATGCACGCCGTTATTTATCTTAAAACACAATTCTAAAGCTGTATAAGCAAAACAATTTAGCAATACTGATGCTAATGAGTATCTTAAAATGCTATAAAAAATTTAAGAATTACACTAAGAATTACACTTAACTTATTAAATTAAATTCTCTAATTTATTAGTACCATGGTATACCTTTATGCAGAAAGAAAATGAGTTTTATTAGGTGATTACGTAATTATGTAATTGGAGCTACGGTCAGTCGCAGTCATTTTAACTCGCGTGTAATTTCTAAAATTTCGAATGCACCGCGTGAAAGAAGTCGCCAGTCAGTCGGCATAGAATTATACCAAGGCATTGAAATGAGTTCTGAGAATCCGGGTAGAGGACTTCACTGTCTTATAGGTGCCGTCCTGGAGTCCACGAAATTGATGGCTCGTCCTAGCCCAGTCCATTGTGTCTAATTTGCTAATTTTAGACAGAGGTCATTATAAAGAATATCGTCCGAATTCATCGTAGATCGCGAAAAGAGTCGTTTTATATATCCAACTAAACCTTTGAAATACAATCGCGTTTCTCGAGCAGACACCGGAATAATGAGATTTACATAAATAACAAATCGCAAAAAAGTTGGCACGTTTTAAAAAAATTGGATATCATATGTAATTTCTTCATCAGGATTATCATTATCGATTCAAAACATGAATTATTAATAATGTAGACCCGGTGGATCATCAAAGGCTCTCAACGGACTCTCAGCCAGTATATGTTTTAAAACCGTAATTTTTTACCCGGTACATTTCAATCTCGGCATTTAAAGCAATACTACACAATAAATCTAAAGGGATAACGCTTGCACGTGCGTCTCGCTGAATCAACATAAAGAAGCGTGACGACGACTCGTCTGATATTACTTGTTACATTGCATTGTCGTAATTTTAATAACTATCCAATGGATACGATCAAATGTATTTCCAGTGCGTCACAATAGACACTAGATCCTAAAGAATTTAACTCTAAAGAGAAAGGTATTCATGCCATGTTCCAATAAGAGAATTAAACAGGGTAGCGCATGATCACAAAGAAAATATATATCACATAGAAAAATATATACTGTGTTAAAATATTAATTACTTGTCTCAAGTATTTCAAAAGTCCGAAAATCTATCATAAATCCATCAACCTTATTCGAAATAAATTCTGAATAATATCCTAGTAATATTAATATTTTAATCAAGACTATTAAATTAAAACAATTTTAATTTACTTATTATATAAAGTTGTTTCATCGGTGAAATTTTATAATATTCTTCAAAAGAAAGTAAATTCTTGTTTTGAATACATTACAAAAATATTCTTTGTTAAAGGCCGTTACTTAAAAAAAAAGTAAACCGAGTAATTACTTTTCTTAACAATAGAACGATTTTTCTATGTGTATCATTTAATTTATATATAAAACACATACATTTTTAACGAAATTGGTACAGAACTAATACATAATTAATTCTATTTTCCAAAATTTGAAAATTGGATAATTAAATTACATTTTATGCGCTATCCTGAAATATAAAGTAACGGATATTAAGCTATTCCCATCCTCTGGATTCTTTCGCGCGTTGCTTAAAAATGATATTCTCTGTTTAAATCTTGGTGATAGTTCCAAGCACGTCACTGAATTTCGATATAAGGTGGAGAACGCATGATTTGACAGTGCATGAGTCTGCCACCCGACCGCACTATAAAAACCTTATCGGCGATCTTCCTGCGGTTCGAGTGGGGACGCTTAATATTAATGTCTCCTCTCTCGCGGAGGTATCCCTGCATTCGAGCATACCGGGTGTTCCGGGAGAGAATCGCAATTTATTCCTGGCGCTTTTACGTGATATTGATTTCTGATTTACAATTCGTCAGAATTATCTGAACAAAATGATTTGATATTACCTTTGTTTCGATTTGCACAATAAAAAAATAAGACAATTCTAATTTAAATGTAAGTACTTTCCTCTTACTATTTTAACCTATAAATTTAATTTTCTAAACCTTATCTTTTTTACGAGCTGTGTTCTTTAAATTATCACACTGATTGTGAAAAATATTTAGCATTTATAACTATAATTGTACGGTGAAATAATTATGATTTTAGAAGCTCCATTTTTATATAATTATTACTTCATAATGTTAGTAATAATAATTATATTTAAAATTATGCTAAAGAAGTATATAGTTGGTTCAGAAAATTATTATAAATTATAATAATACAATCATTTTTCCTCTCAGTGTGCATTACTTGAAAAGTTAATTTAAAGATCTTCCTAGAAATGAAAATTGATTAGATAAGCATGTATTCATAACAAGGATCTACACGTAACTATGAAAAGAAATTCTATTGCAATTTATGTCGAATTAACGTGTCAATCACGCGGTAAGTAATCACAGCTTGACTCGTGTCAACCTTCGAACTCACTTGACCCAAAACGAAATGAAATCGGTCTTTGACGTAGCCTTGATCTTTCAACGATCTTTTATCCTTGCACTACACTGAGGATCCGCAGATATCGAGGATCGAAATCGTCATTAATTCCACATGATTCCGTATCCACCCCACCAACGGAGCCTCATGCTCCGTTCCGTTCCGGGCACCATGACTTTTACCTCTAATTGCGAGTCACCTCGCCCAGGGACTTTTCGCAAGACAGACCCGTTGCACGCAAAGGTCATCGAGTCGTTTACGAAGGAGCAAATGTTATCCTTTAGGCGCGATAACGGTCGTCATGATGAAGTGGAAATACTTGGCACGTTGTTAATCAGAGAGCCGATGCTGCATGAGAAGAGAGACCGAAATCGATATACAAAGAAATCTCAACTCCCGCGATCGGGCTCCCTTCCTACATAATCATGATTAATGTTGCTTCTTTGCCATACTCAAATTTACTTTATTCGAACGTTATAACGGGAGAGACAGTTACTTTTTAATAAATAATTCTGAATATATCATAATCCAGACATGTGATAGTAATGCTAATAATTGTATAAATTGTTTGTTATTTGATAATTAAATATTCTATTTGATCTCATCAAAATGCCATTCTTGCTGGTACGTTTGTTGAGATAACATTATAGTTATCACTATAAAAATGGTTGTAATCACTATAATTTAACTACTAATGCAACTTACAGTAATTGCAACTTTATAATTAAATTTTCAATTATATTTCCAGTCTCCAATTATAATATTTTTTAAAAATACATCTAGTTACTACTAACATTATAGTAATAATAATAATCATAATTATAGTCATAAACACTAAACATTTTTCTCTCGGTGTAAATCAATCCATATTTATATAACTGCATTGCTTAATTTCAAAGAGTAAACGACGTTCATATTAAAGTATACATTTAGTAAATAACAATAAATAACTAAATTTCAAATTTAATCGGTAAAACGGTATCTTAAGTTAAATTGTTCAATCATTCCATTTTTTTTAGTTAAATTAACAACATATTGAGTAGAAGCAATGGCAACGTATAATAATGATTAAAAGTAACTCAAACTGGATAACATTATGAATTTAACAGTGCACAATTCAATTCACACAAGTATGTAACTCGATCACCCTATATAAAATCTCGTGGCAACATATAGCAATGCCAGGTACCAACGTCTCGCATCCCCAAGTATAACGTATGAACACCACGGGCCCGAGGTAGTATAGGAGTTTAATTGGTGGTAATATGAATCCGCGTAATATAAACCGCCATCAGTCTCTCGCCGGGAGAGTGAACGAGCAAGAGAGGAGAGAGGGACCGACGGGAGGATCGGAGCGGAGGAACACGCGCGGCTCGAAACGGTGTCTCCACCTTCGTAATACCGACGGCTCTTTTTATCACTGTCGCGAGATTTGGCGCTCTTTAAACGCACCGATCGTTGATTACGCCAACGATAATTCACACGGACAGGAACCTTAGCGCGGTTAATCGAGACCTCTTATCAGACGTAAGCGAATGATCCTTTGTTATTGCTAAAGAAAGCAATAAGAGAATCTATGTAACTGTACATGTTTTATTCTTCAAGAAACGTTTAATCATTCCACTTGATAAATCCTTAACTAAATAAACTAAAGTAGTGATTAACGTTATCATTAATTACACGTTAAAGAAAATAAGCCTTATCGAATTAGTAATTATCAAAGGTTAATTATCAAAGAGCCCTCCCAAACGTGCTGTGACGTCACACTGCAACAATGAAATCACAATTATTCAATAAGATATTAATTTATTTTAAAAATGAGCAAAGGAAACAACAATTTTTTCGATGTTTTAATTGTTATGCTTTTACATAAAGGTACAAAACATGTTTTTGTACAAAGGTATAAAATCGAAAAAATTGTTCTTTTATGTGAAAAATGTTCTTTCAAGCTAAAAATGTGAAAAAAAATGATTTAAAAGTGTACATCGTGTTGATGAATCAGGAAAATGGAATTATTTTTGTCGTGAAGATTATTTCGATGTACGTATTGTATAAAATATGTTTTTTATAATCTTTAATTATAACAATTATAAAAATATTAATCATGTTTATGTAAAAATATCCAACATAATCTAAAATGTAAGCTAAAACATTGAATGTCAAATGTAAAGGTATTTTGAGAATTTGTAAAATTATTCTACATCTAAAATTATTTTAAAATTATAATTCATAATTAATAAAAAAACATATTTTCAATGTGTAAATGCCATGTTTTAAATGTTTATAATTTTAAATTAATAGAATTTATTAGAATAAACTTGTTTTTTTAATTTTCAAACATTTATTCTTTTGCAAACGTTATATGAAATTATCAACTGGCAATGAATATTTTTTAGTTAGGTTAACAAAAGTTAAACATTAACTGATAATGTATAAACTGTTCTTTCCTTTTATGTTTAATAATGTATATTAATAATGTATATACGTTAATAATGTATGTTTCAACAACTGATTATCTAATTGTTTTGCTGTTTTGTTGTTATCTATTTGTTGTTGTCTGAGTGTTATCTAATTGTTTTGCTTTAGCTTGTTTGATTACTTTATAAAATTAGAATTGTCACCTAAATTTTCAGTCGTAGATTCAAAATTCATTGTCATCTTATTGTAATAAATTTTTTTGAAGTTGCAACATTAGACTGATCTATGATAGATACATTAATTATAATATTTATTCATGCTACTTAGAATAAAATTGAAAAAAATTACCACTGTAATGATAAAAATATATTTACAAAGTTAGTTTTCCTCGAACTTCTGGAGCATTATATCACTCATTATTAACAATATACTCACAAACCATAAATAATAAAAAACAGTTATTTGTGGTAAATTCGTTGAATCGACTTTAATGAATCCTGGATCCAGTTAGATTGACATTTTATTTTCATATTCTTAGTTTATAGAAATTTTTAAGAAGAGAATTTAAGATTTCGCTTTTTCAGCGTAAGCAGACGATTGCAGACGATTTATTGCAGTGTGACGTCTCGCATTTTGTAGCCAATCAAAATTGTTCTCTCAAATCTCAAATATTAAACTTTAATTTTTTTAGTATCTATCTACTACTAAAAATTACAAATTTTATTACATAAATTTATAATAATATATATTTCCATAATAAACAAAAAAACATGTATTATTTTTTTCATGCAAACTCCCTATTAAAAATCCGATTATCATGTATCTTTTGACAAATTTTAAATCAATGTAGCTGTTCGTTTTTTGAAGCGTGATTTGTACTAAACGTTTGAATAATTTTTTAACGAGTTATTCATATCATTTCGATAAATTTGAGATGCAATGTAGACTAAAACATCTATCTTATACTTATGTTATCGCACAATTTCAACTCAACTTTTGAAAGTTAAATATCGAATTGATAATGTTAATTTGTGTAATACTGCTATTATCGAACTACTACTATGATGAAACGTAATAAATCATTCAACTTGTGGAATTACATCTCTCGGGAAAAAAAAAAAAAAAAAAAAAAAACAAGATCCTCACAAAGGTATTCAATAGAAACGCAGTACAGAGAGTGGAGGTGCACAAAATCCCGCGGGAAAGCCCGAGAGCGAGAAGTCGTTGACAAAAAAAATTACATTGCTCGCAATTCTGGAGCCGCCGAGAAGAAGGGAAGGGGTGAGGGAGATAGAGAACAAAGTTCGTTGACTTTCCAGGGACGCGACCCCAACGCGATCGGTGGAAGATAAATACCCGAGCGGCGCGGAGGAGGATTCCCGAGCGTTTTCCTCCGGGAACGAATCACCCTGCCATTCCTCAGTCCTCCCTTTCGCGCGCCCTCCCCGAGGACCCCACGCATTTTCTCTAATGTATTCACAAATCTTCGTTCTAACGCGGCGTTATCATTCTCCCAGCAGCCCCGGTCGTCTCGGGTGGTAACGGCGTGTGTGTGTGTGTGTATGTATGTGTATGTATGTGTGTGTACTCTCGCGCATATACGAGCAGCGAATACGCGAGTATGCGAGACTGGCGCGACGGGTGCCTCTTTTTTCCACCCTCCGTCGAGGGGTGGAATTCATTTCGCGGCCCAACGCCCTCGACTCCCACGAACGGCACGACCGCCGTTCGATTGCTTCGATTATCCTTACCTTATTCCTCGAAGCTCATCCCTTCAACCGTTCCCCGACCATTACCAGGAGTTTGCTTCTTTCCCTCGATCTCGTTTCGCGATGTCGAGAAGCATCCTTATACGTACGTCGCGACGACGTATTCTGTGACGTGAACTCGCTGAAAATTCACAAACATCGCTGTATATTATCAAAAATCTCGGATGGAGTTCATCTATGTTAAAGAAGTGGCTGTACTGCAAATCCAAGTATGAAATAAGTGTCTTCATATATATGTATAATTTAATTTTATAGTATAGTATAAAAATAACACTATATTACATGTTTAAATGTAACAATCCCATTTTTATATGCAGTAAAATGTGTTATTTTTATACGAAAAACTAAATCGCACGTATGTGTGTGTAAAGATATTTATTACTTGGATTGTACTGGAACGTCTTGAAATTCAAAGAAAAAAAAAGTAATTGATCGGAATTAAAGACAGTTCGTCAAAAAGTTAATACACTGATTACAATTACCATAATTTAACTATATTTACAGTTATTTAAGCCAACTATATATTTTTTGGCATAGAACTATAAATATAATTTTATTACTAACATTGTGTGTGTGTAACAGTAATAACTATAATAATGAAACTGCTAACTATAATTATTCCATTATGTAATTACAGTTGCAAATCCTTTTCTCTCAGTCTAATGTGAAAATGTTGCGTAATATTCTGTTTCAAATGTAATAAATTGTAAAACAGATATAATTGCTATACTGCGCCTGGATAAACGTAAAACTTGATTATATTCAGAATATAAATATTTTAGATGAAATAAATTTTTTGCACATCTCGTTTTTATTTTGCAAAGAGTAGTTTTCATATCTGCTGAAAAACTTTCTTGAATCTTTAAGCTAAATATACTTCGTCGCAATTTCGCTGCATGTCATATATATTTAACTTAATTAAATTCTTGAATTCAATTAAATATCCATCTTATCTACATCACAGTTGAAGTAGTTATAACATCTCTTGTATTGTTTTGCCTTGCAAAAAAAAAAGAACTATAATAAATGCTAAGCGACCATCCATTTCCATTATAATTTTAAGTCTCGGAACTCGCTCTCGACTTTTCATAAAACTTTACGTCTCCGGTTACGTACGTCGTCGGGGCACGAAGGCGTACGTATTCATAATCGACTTGCCGCGGGTATATGCGGGATATTTCGAGGGTGGAGATAGAAATATATATTCCGACAGGACACCGCACCAGTACCGGGCAAGAGATGGGGGAGTTAAATTCGCGTCGTCATTCCGGAATATGAGATTTCCAGGAGCGCCGCTGATGGGTAACTGGGAGAGGGTCAGGCAGGACACGGGGTCGCGAGCTCATGGGACGTACGCAACTACGTATCTACAACGAGAAAAGGAAAGCGACATAAAGAGAGAGAGAGAGAGAGAGAGAGAGAGAGAGAGAGAGAGAGAGAGAGAGAGCAGAGGACATTATTGGATTCTGAGCATTCCCGGAGTTATTAAAATTCGAAGCCAGCCGCGAGGAACATAGCGGTGCAGGGGAAGTGAAAGGATCCGGACAGAGTACGAAAAGCCACCCCGTCGTGAAAGAGGGGTAAGACGCTTCCATGAGAATATTAAACTCCCAATACCCGGCTGCCCCTCTTTTAAGAAAGGTCCTCCGTTACCTCGGGCATAACAGCTTGTTCGCCCGCGCGACCGACTAACCACGAAAAAGAGAATAAGAAATGGGGAGATTGCGTCGGAGACGAGACACTTAACAGGGTAGAAAGTTAGCTGGGGATCGGTCGAGATGGATACTCGCAATTCCCGCAAATATGTTGCTTGTTACGGCCACGAGCTTGCGAGTTCGTTAAATTTAATTTACGTTGAACGAAATTAGTAGTCGACGAATTTCTTTTAATTAAAAGTTTTCTGCGATATGATAATCCTACCACTTCGTTCTATCTGTATTTTAAAGCAAGACTTAATAAAATAAAATGCAGCTTTAGTCATGAGTACAAAGCACCCTCAATTTATTGCATTGTAAAAGGCGAAATCCAAAGGAAAACTAACAATACTTAAAAATTTTTATAAAAATAATGATTATTTTTCAATAAAACTGTTTTTTCCATTTATTTTTCGTGAGATATAGAATGTTTACGTCAATTTGTGGAGACGCTTTATACTTTTGATCGTGGCTGCACGATTGACGTCAAATTATATTTTTTAAAAATTAAAATTTTACTATTTAGTTTATTCAATGTTCATCTGAAAAACAATGTTCACCGTGAAAAATTAAGGTACTAACGAAGTCATTTATCAGTTATTATGTCTTATATATATCGTGTAATTTGTTCATAAATCTATCAAAGTTATTATTACATTAACTCGATATATTTATTATTGAAGTAACTATCGCAAATCGATCGCATTAATTTATTAAGACCTTGCAGGCTAAATCCGGCGACGTCTAATGTCCGATTCGCCGTGACCCCGCAGAGCCATTTTCCATTCGCTTTTAACGTAAACGGACTATTATCGAAAAGAGACGATCGATCATCCGAGCCAATAACAAATGTCCCCGTCGAAAGTATAGCTCTCTCGATGTCGCGGAAAGCACAAAAGACGACGGCGAATTTTCAAGAGGGTCTGCCAAAGGGATGTTCAGGGATTCACCTTCGCGAATTCGTACAGGGTGGGGCCAATGTAGATTTCATCCACGGCTATCACGATCGCATGTGAGCAAATATAGAGATCCTCGACGTAATCTGCGTAATCGCCGGATGACGTCGTTCATCGATCATGTCGCGACAATAAACCTAATATGATTTAGCGCGCTGAGCAATATGGCCGGAGACGAGAGTTGACCGTGCTCGAGTCGTGCACGTGATTATCCGGCGGTTCCATTATTTCGAAAACATATTGTACACGTGTGCCATTGTGCGGCAAACGATCGCTGTCAATTGTCATTTATATGCGATACGTTTACCCGGGTCTACGTAGAATCCGTTATAGTCATCCGTTAGTCGCACTTAGCCTTCGTGACGATGCGGCACAATCATACGCACAATCATATATAAATTACCGTTAATAATTATTATTAACAATATACACACATAATATCACGTGCTTTGAACGTTCAATTACATGTATGTTAAATTATTAAGTGTTGAGAAATATAATCGCGTATATAAATACGCGAGAGATTAGTTAAATACATAAAATTATTGGTGTCAACTTGTACGTTTATAACATGGTGAATTCTTATGGAAAAGTTTCTTTTTAGGATATACGTTTCTAACAAAATTCTTTTTTTATAACCTTTCAATAAGTAATTCGTGATGCGAAGCTGATTGCAGCCTCGGGTTATACATATCTTTCATGCAACGCGATGAAATGTCGAATGAATTTTATAAATGGCAAGGATAGGAGAACCCATGATCGACGAACGCGCAAATTTTAAATTATGTGGACTCAGTTGAAAGCTTTGATCCTTTGGAAGTAATTCATGTTATTCTCTGCACCCTCTTTTATATTTTTCAACTCTTATTCATCGAAAACCAATTGATTGATTGCACTGTGCTTATAAAATCAGAATCTGATAAAAATTGGAATGATATAAATAAATAGAGAAAGAAAGAATTAAATATGATAGAAAAAAGAAACATTTTATACATTAATTATTACAGAAAAGAAAAGTATATAATCAAATAATAATAATAATTGTTATTATTCTATGTACATACATATTAAAATTCTTTACAAGAAATTAAAAAGCAAAGAAATGTTTCAATGAAAAAGATTAAGACTAAAAGTAATTAAAGAGAAATTAATTGTCCTCCTATCGCGAAAAAGTGGGAAAATACAATATCTTCGTTAAGCTAATTTCCTCGTGAAAAAAGACTGTGCCTTGCATAAATAAATTTCACCCCACACAAAGCCGAGCATACGTGCAAATAAAACCGCCGGGATTACGGACTGTAAACGGGAAAAACGAAAGGCGGACGAACCCTCGCGCGAGCGTTTGATTTTTGGGCTGGCATTGCTGCCTGTCGGCCCGGAAGAAAAGCCTTTAGAGAGTTTTTCCGCCTGGCAGGACCGACCAAATATTCGTCGTCCTCGAACGAGAGATGGCGAACCTATCCAATCCGATGTTTCATTTCCATGATTGCTATTTTAAATAATTGCATCCTTCTATAACCCATCCTTCCACCCCCTCGCCAATCGGCTTGTACAAAATATGTCGCTGTGAAACCCTTTACCATCCACGCGCCGTCAGGTTCGGATATATAATTCGTGATTTTTAATTAAATGCGTTTGAAAATGTTAGCAAACCATTGCACTTCCAACGATTAATTTATCGAAATCCCGACTGTTGCTTTTTATCGACAATATTTTTACTTTTAAATAGAGAGTACAAAAAGTGTGATATATATATTCCAGGTGTTTACATTATTTACACAGACAGAATTTTTTCTTAGAATTTACCTTGAAAATATGACAGTCGTGGGACAACATTTCGTAGAATTTCAATGTAAATCTCTCTCATTCATTAATAAAACTACAATAAAGGATAAAATAAGTTTGATCAATTTTACTGAAGTACATGATAAAAATCTTTAAAATATTATATCGTACTACAATTATCATATTTTCAGGGTAAATTATAAAAGATACTATTTATCATAATTATCAACTGTTTCAAAACTGATGTGATCATAAAATTCTTTAAACTACTTATAAATTAAAATAAAGAAAAAATATTATTTGCAACGTTTCGTAAATTAGAAGCTGGGTTTTTGCGAGGGGTCTTCCGGATCAGAGTGCGCGACGAGGTCGGCCATTAGACATTTTTTAACAAGCTGTCGCAGGGGGAGAATATCATGTTTCTGTAAAGCCAGGCATCTCTCTCTGGCCTAGCCCTTCGGTCAAACTTCCCCTTGAACTTTAGTCAGCACACCCCTGTAAACGATCGATCGTCTTCGTAACGTCGCCCTTCATTGTTTCCGACACCCCGGTGCCAGCGGCAGGAAAAAATTTACATCACCGTTCATTTTCGTAGTACCCTCTTAGCTCAGGGTAAACTCGGAGCGCGGTGCGATGATACGAAGCAAAGGATAAAACTTCATCAAAAGCGACAGCTGATTCGAAAAGCTCGTTAGCTGTCTTAGAAAATTACCTTGAGATGGTACATGATAAATAATGATAGAAACTTTAATACTTCTAATTTAGTTTAATGGAATAACGATATAAGTAAAATTTATAACTGTCGTTGCGTACTCAGTTGGTAAAGTGTTAAATTTAGCACATTTTGTTCTAAACGATCTAACCAACTTTTTGTATTAATTTAACACAATATAATATGTTGAAAAGTAGCACAAATATTATATAAGAAATTAACACAAAAAATATTGACGCGATTTTTAAGCGACGTGCAAGTATATTTCTTCGCTAACATTGATATTTATGACATGTTAAATTAACACGTGTTTATTAACTCATCTTAGAATTTACGTTTTAAAATACATAAATTTTATATAACTTATTCTCTTATTATTTTAACACTAAGATATGTTAAAAATTCAATATAAAAAAATTTAAGCAAAGATTGACATAAATATCAAACTATGTATACCAAATAAATTTGATTCTTTTCGTGAACAATAAATAGAAACTTCTTGTTTAATAAAGTAGTTGAATTTTACATGGAATGCCTCGTATTTCTCTTCTCGAAATGAAGACAATACGACTCCGAAAACTGGATTCTGAATAGGGCAAGGGACAGTAGGATAAACAGGAAGAAAGGGAACACGGTGAAGTATCGCACACAGTGATGACTGTCATGCGAGACGGCCCTCACGAATCGAAATCGCTCGATGAAGGCGAACCACGGGAAACAACGGCCAGGAGAAAAGAAAAGACGCAAGGAAAGAGGAAAGAGGAAAGAGACAGAAGAGTGTTGTTCTGGAGAGACGGGTTTGTGCAGTAAGGAATCGGGAAGGAGGAAGAGGAAGAGGGACAGAAGCGCTCCGAGCAAGTGCTAAGCCCGATGCCGAGAGTGCCCAGGCTAAGCCCGAAGGCAGAAAGAAAGGTTTTATCTGCTCGCAGTTATTTATCGCTTTCCGTTGTAGCGGTGGCGTCGGGGCACGACCAATCAGAAGTCAGTATCCCCGGGTACCAGTCCGCGCCATCCGCATACATTATCGTGCGGAGCCTCGGCCATTGTCTTTCCACCGTTGTAAATCACATTTTATTCCCTCGCTTACGGTTTCGTTTTATTTATTTGTCGGAGAAACGTATCGCTACCGTACTCGTGGCCAACTCGCGCGCTCTCCTACACGTACACGCGCACGTCAGTGTACGTGTACGAGGACAGACGAGAGCGCGAGCACGCTTGTGTAGGTGGACACACGTGCAAAATCCCAGAGACACGTATTTTACAGCGTGTGTGCGAGAGTGTAGACGAATACGAAGCGGAGAGAGGAAGAGAGAGAGAGAGAGGAAAGAGAGGGGATGGGAGGGGGAGGAGAGAGAAAGAGAGAGAAAGAGAACAATGTGCTCCAAGTTGGCTTCGCCTCTTGACCGCAGAACGTGTGAGAGGAAAGGGGGGACCAGGGGACCGCAACGAACGACTTCGATTTTTATTAAGCACCCAAGCCCGACCAAGTCGTCGACGACTGTTTAACCAAATTCCATCGCTAGATCATCCCACCGCGCTGTGCTCCTGCAAAGATTCGTTCCAACGTTCTTTCCTTTCTTCCTCGCGCACCGCTTTTCTTATAAGAAAACATACGTGAACGTTGTTTACTTTGAAACTAAGCGGTTCGACTATAGAAATGGGTTTAAATATGATTTTTGGTATTTTTTTACCCATGTATTTTGAATTAAAATATTATATTAGCACCTAGAAGATAAAATAGTTATGTTGTTTAAATTAAGAAATTGATTTAATCCTTCGATTGGTTTGATCCTTTAAAGACCGAATTGTTCTGTTTAAAGGAAAAAATAAAATCTGAAAATCCAAATCGGATTATTACCCAAAATTATTAAGTTAAAGTTTAAGTGTTATACTGAAAAAAAGATTAGAAATAATAAAATTATTCCATCTTTATCTCTAAATTTAATTATACAAATAGTATATATGAAACTAGCATGTCTATTTCAACGTATTTCATAATGTAATAAATCGAATAAATAAAATGTTCGATCTAAAACAGAAGCGGCGCGCTATCCATTCAGCGAAAAAAGGATTGATTTAATATCACGCGTCGAACGGACTTTATACGCTCTTCGTGATACGTCTTAATTATACGTTAGGCTGTTGCATGCAGATATTTAACTACAGTGTTGCCATTCCGACGAGGCAACGAGTTTCTCGCTTCGGAGTCGAAGGTCGAAGGGTAAAAATGTCTGCATGAGGAGGAGAACCGACTGCTAGCGATTGGAGGCAGTCATACGAGTTGAACATTCTAACAAATCTAACCAATCTAAGATTTTAGTTATTTGAAACGAACCTAAGATTTCTTTGTCAGCCTATGACATCGTTATTTACAAGCGTTGCGACATTGGAAGCATATATTTACCTTATTATTGCTTGCAACATTTTTTTATATACTTAATATAATATTAATGTACGAAGAATGTTGAAAATGTCACTCGACATTCAACATTCGCATTTGTTTATTTAAATGTAGCAACGCTGCGACGATGACAAGCCAATAATCGGCGCATTGATAGAAAAATGTCACTCAAGAGTAAATGTTGATAAAATTAATATTTTTTAAATAATAAAAAAATCGATCCAAAAGATATATTTTTGTGAAAAAACAATACGTTTGTCTCTATTTACATAACTCTATTAATTGAAAATATATCAAGGAAGGAAAGCGATGGTATGCACATATTCACTGGTCTAATTAAAACGATATTCCAAAAATAAAATGCTCCACTGAAAAGTTGCTAATTTTGAGATGTGTCACTTTATTATCGATGCAGCGATATGTCTTCGTAAATCATTAAAATAAATACAGAAAAATATTGCACTCTCACGAGTAAATCAACAGAATTCAAGTTTCAGACTCCAACTTGCTTTTTCGGAAATATCGTTTTCGGTCAATTTCATTTACAGTTGTAATATGACTTGGAAATATTAATATCACATTTTTTTCGCAGCCTTGCTTGCATCAATCGCTTTCGTATGCAAGGTTTTCAGATGTAGAGATATGAGTCGCGTGTCAGCGTTGCTACCGATTGTAACAATTAATAGTGGTCAAGTAGAGGCCGCTGCCTATGACGGCAATCAGAACGAGGTTGTGAAAGAATTCTACACATAGATGTTGGAGGCGTCGAGGCGGAGAGAGAGTTTGGCCTGTAATGTCGTTTCTTCGGAATAAATAGAAGAAAAAAAAAAGAAATTAGTAGAAAATGCGCAACATTGGTCGCAACAAGACGACATTTCGCGAAGCCTTTCGACCTGCTTCCAAATCCAGGTAGAGTTCCTTGGCAATGCGTGTTTCTGAGATGTCCACCCGCTTCCGGTTCCCTTCCATCTCGTCCCATCCGCGTGTCTCCTATTTCCGTAAAAAAAAAATAACGATGAAAGCCTAGCGTAATGAAATAAAATACCAAATGCTTGTGACAGTTTCAGCGGTGCAAGTAGACCATGCAGGCCAGGCTCTCTCCCAACCTCAGTCGCGTTCTGGCCATCAACAGGTCAGTACGATAAATGTTATTCCAAGTTATTAATGTATCCGAACCGCCCGATAGAGCCACGATGTAACGCGTTTAGACGGTGCAAAATGTGTGACTGAGGTTGACAAATGTAATTTATACTCGAAACATTTTTCGTATAAACATATCGTAAAAATATATCAATCCCGCAAACTACCTATCTTGCACAAAATAAATGGTTTACGGCAGTGACTTTACAAATAGTGCAATAAATTGTACACAGTGAAAACATTTTACATTTATGTTGAAACTGGTCCTTGATAAAAGTTTTATGTTAAATTTTTAACATGTTCACGTATAAATTTAATATGATTTTACTTGTGTTAAAGTGTTAAAATAACTTACAATAAGGGAATGAATGATATAAAAATAATGTATTTTAAAATGTAAATATAACATATCTTAAATTCTAAAATAAATGAATAAAATATATATTAATTTAACATATTATAAATGTTAATTTTTCTTGAAAAGATATGCTTCCACTATTTGCTTACAAACTGTATCAATGTTATATTAATATTATTTTTTTATATAATATTTGTATTACTTTCTAACATTAATTTTGTATTAAATTAAATTCAGCACAAATTTTCCAACTGTGTACTTGTTCGGTAAATAAATTCTGACAAATTAAATTTACTTTCGAAAATCAAAATGATTAAATAATAACTGAATAATTATATCGAATACACGTCTTAATTTTACCGCAATTTTAACTAACGTGTTGCCTACGTGGGTCTATCGGACGTCAGCGTTTCATTGGAGTAATCAGTGATTACGTAATAATAATTTACAAACGTACAAAACGTACTGTGAGTCTCTAACAGAGAGAGAACTTACAATGTGCTTTGATAAATTTCGCGTTACGATGAACGGCATTCGGCACCGTTCGGCGCACCGCGGGGGTTGAAAGAAATTTTTCCACCCACGACGACGTAAATTTGTCTCCCCGCGTGACACTATTTCCTTTTCTCTTGTCATCTTCGAAACAACCTGCGGAGGGCTGCAAGTGGAATGAGTACGAAGAATGGTCATATCCCACGAGAGAAAAGACAGCATGAGGGTGCTTGATTGGTAGAGAAGGTGGATGAGGTGAAACTTTAAATCGCTGTAATTCGTTTTCACGGTCCCCCCTCCCCTCCTCCTCTTCCTGCTAAACCCTCCGCCGAACAGTGGTCTCAGCATCCTGATTACTTTTCCAAAGCCCCTTCGAACCGCACACGAGCGTTCTTGTTTTTTCTCTTCCGTCTTGCCTCAACCACTCTATACACGCGCGCGACTTTTTGTCGCCTGCGAAATTAGCCCTTGAATCAAATCATTTTTTTGTCACGGTAATTCGAAACCGCGAGCTGATGCTTGTTTTAAGTTTCCTCCCGAGTCTTAATCGGTGCATGTGCTACCCCTCGAGTTCTTCGCTTGAACGCGACCCACCCTTCGATGCGAATGAACGCGTTCATTGCTAATTTGCATCCATGCAAGATGTATTATTGTTCCTAGCATGAGTCGTGAAAGCAGCAAAACTTCCGTGGCTGACTAGACATGTTCATCCTCCGAAAAAAAGACATTTGGTAGTAACAAAATTATAAAGGTGATAACAACTGATCAAGTTTTATATGTAGAATTAATGTGTACTATTGAATAAATTATATTATATTATTGTCGCAACTATAAAATGATTATATGCACTGAAAAAAATGTCGAACCAGAAGATTCTGATTCGTCCAGTTTCAAGTAGAATTCCAGATAGTGCAAGTGTTCACTTTTATAGTTGTAATTGCTATTGTTTTTTCTGAGTACATCGTCTTTTTAAATTTAGTAACATTATTATTAAATAATTATTTTGCACATCTAGAAATCACGAATAGTAAAAGAATAGAAAACAAATCATTTTTAAACCAAACATTGGAACTTGTATAGAACTCTCAGAATTAATCTAATTTGTATGTAACTCACTGAGTTCTCTTCCTAGCAGAAGTATTTGCACGAAATAAAGCGAAACATATTTAGCATACTAGATTTCATTGTTACAAAGCACGTTTAAACGATCGTAGCGATGGATAAATGGTCATAGCAAAGCATCACTTGACTATATGGATGAACGTAACCTAAAAAATCGATAGTTATAAATGTACTGCCTTTGTGGATACAGAACTGTATCGTTCGGTTGCTCAATGATTTATATCCCTGCTTATGAACCGCATCGATTTCTCCAGATATACCAACGTTACGCCTATATAATTTTATACATTTGTCGTGCAAATATTCGGTTAGTTTCGTACCATTTCGATCGTTACAGCGTAAGATTTATCGCGAGATACATTTATCTTTCATTTTATTAATATTTTATTATGGATATTCCAACACGTTAAAAATAATTCAGAAATATTTAGATAATCTTGAATAATAGAATACTTTTTGCTAAATACATATTGTCTTTTCTTACATTTGAAATAATAAAATTTACATTTTCGTACCTGCCATGATTTCTGTCTCTTAAAATTTTCTTATATTTTATGATTACACTTTAGAAAATTTCAAAAATAATAGATTTACTATACTTGTATTTCCTGTATATCGTTCTCCATCCAAAAATTCAATGACATTCTACGACCGTGCTGTACCCGGGACGACTATCCGCGAACTCGCATTTCGCACGATATTTCAAATAGTTTCGGCGCTTGACGGGCATCCAATTACACCCGGCATCGTCATTATCGCCCAGTCACGGTATACCATCGCGCTGAAGTAAGTTCTTCGACAAACTGGAAGAACGGGGTGAAAAGTGGGCGGCCGTCGCGCGGGGGATAATGTCAAGGAGAAGGAAAGTCCGATAATGAGACGTCCTCGCTTTGAAGTCCGCGCCAGGGCAATCCGGGCGAATCGAGGCCGAGGAGGGCGAGGAGGCGAAATGCTCGCGCGGCTCATATATAGAGATACGTGAACGAGATGCAGTTATCTTTATCTTCCGGAGGAAGATCCGCGGATCTCTCATCGCGTTGGTACCCTACGATCCGCGAGAGTGACGTATCGACTAAACAATGTGCCATGTTCGAGAAGACACGGTGCCGAGCGTGAAAACGACATCCCGATCGAAATGACTCTCCGCCTCTTCCTCGTCGCCTCGCCCGCCTCGTCCTACGGATGCTCTTCCGTGACTGTTGCGACTCGTTGTCTCGGCTGCGACGTGTAGCGAAATGTCACGACGAGGCACGCCGGCCTCGGGTTCGTCGCCCGCCCTGGGATTAAATCGTCCCGAATAAACGTTTCGAACGGAAAATATTGTTAACACACTCGCAACGAGGAGAAAAGAAATTTAGGCAGGAAAGCGTCGAGAAGCGAATCTCAAGACTTTTTGCTTATATTTCATTGCGTTATTCCCTGTGCCAGACGATGTAGTTTGTCTTATACGGAATGGTTACGAAATTGTAGAAATTTTCTTTTATCATTCACTGTTCTAAAGGCGATTTTCTTACGTAATATCGTTCGTTAATTATTTTTTACTCTTCGACAAATGTTTAAATTTTTTTAATTGTAAGTCGCGCATAAAGGGAACTATAAAATTGAAATAATAAAGTGTCAGGAACATTCCACACGAATAATTAGAGTAAAGAAGTCACGTGAGCAAAATGTAGGATTAAAGAATTAAATTTCATTAGCATCTTGTATCTTAATTCTTTAAACATTTTATTCTATTTATAGCTCTAAAATTATCGATATCTTTATTGATATATACGAACGATACCTTCTTTATGTTTTAACAATTCATAGACACCTTGTCTATAATTTACTATATCCATAATGAATATTCTCGTCTATTGTGTTCGAGGGAATAATTTTCTCGACTACGCCCTCTCTACTTTTTTTACGCAAGGGTTTCTCCAGTTTATTAGAAAGATGAGGATATAAAGGCGTGCAATTCTTTTATTCGTATATTCGGTATATGAGACTCGTTGCACATGATCGTCACGGCAAACGACTACTGCGAACTGTGCGCAAGGTCAGGGGTCATCCCTGACCCTGCCACTTTTCGAACCCTCTTGAAAAAAGTCCGTAATGATCTCTCGTGACATAAAGCTATTTTTTTGTCGCCTCCTACTTGCATCCACCCTACACCCGCAAATGACATGCCCTCGCGATGCAAAGAATAAAGGGGCATATAATCGGAGCGCGTATGTAAAACCACAGGGGAGGAAACTCAACCCTCGATCCTCCACGTGGTGTATCGGTAATAACAACTCTTCAAATACGCACGCGAGTAGTGATCTACACGTCTTTCCTTTTGTCTACAATTACGGGAGAAAAGGATTAATAAGACTATTTACTCGTATCTTTTAAATTTTGAAAAGTGTTTTCGAAGAATTCTCTACACTTTAAATATTGAATACATGGAAGATTGACATTTACAATCCTTTTTATACGTATCTGTAGCAACCGAATTTTTTCACAATAATAATTATTATTATCAAAGTTACACGAATTCAGAGAAAAATTTATCGATATCTATATATTTTTATTCGCTGATAAATATCACGAATCATCGATACTCACAGACTATCGCAAAGCGCTTCTTAAATATTAACCTTTATTATCTCCCTTGCATTTACCATTATATGAATTGCAGAAAAAGCGAGCAGAGTTAGTGGGAGACGCCGATAAAAGTTTTAGTTTTCCAATGATTGATCCGCGTACGTAACATGTCATTCACTGAAATGACGATCGCTCGCTAGAGAAAGAAATAAAGAAATAACGCGAAAAGTTTCCACCGTCATTCAGTTTCCCCCGTTTTCGAGATGACCTGTCATCGACTCAACCTTCGTGGTATAACACTTAGTTCCACTTCGTCATTATTTATAACAAAGTCATAAGTTTATTTCTACGGAGAACACGAATAGGATAAAAAATAATAGATTTAGTAAAAATAAGAAACTTTGACATGTTTTTAAAAAATTTTAATGTTCAATTTTATATCATAATTAATGCCTCGTCTTTATTATATATCACGTAATAAATAATATTATTAACAATTTGTTTTAGATTAACTATAGACATTTTTATCTATATTTTGTAATACTGATAATAATTAATTAAAGTATATATTTTCTATTATATTTTCCTCTCGTATTATTCTATCTGTGAATAAAAATATATTTCAGCAGGGAAACGCACGTACAAAATTTCGATAAAACACCGCGTGTAAAGCAGTCCGTTCAAAGTATGCCGCTTCTACCCCACATGAGATCATCGCCTACCCCTCAGTCCGACTTTTCTCACTACGCTCGCCTATCACGCATGGTTATTAACGTAAAAAAAGGGCGCGCATTAACGCTACCCTCCCGGTTACCACTCCACCTCGGTGCAATAAATATAAAAAACAACCCTCACCCCTGAGATACTCTCTACCATCCTGAAACGTGCCGCGTAAAAAACACGATTCGAAACCGACATATGGAATCCCATTGGGTCAATGGCATTGACGAATCTCCGTTTGGAAAAAAATTGATTTTGAGGTAGTTAATGTTGCGCGACGTCACCTTGCTTTAGCCTTACTACAAAAATCAGTTCCAATATTCCCAGTATTTTGCAGACTTTTTTACTCAAATATATCACTGTCGTATTATATAACGAATAAATTACTGACTATATTATGTGATATTAACTATTCATTTTTTGTCGTCATTTATTATCAAAATACGTACGATAAAAACACTGTTATGAGAATTCGATCAGCGGTGCTTGTTCGCTTTTAAATATATTTACTGCAGATACACCAAATTATTGATAACCTTCTAACTAATTAAAAGCCTATGATTAAAAGCAATAATTTAAAGTCAACGAACGACTTGCAAAGCATAAGTGTAAAATAATGACGGAAAATATCACGTAGTTCCATTCTTCGTACGGTGCGAGGAAAGGGCTCAATAGATGGAAAAATCGCCCTTTCCACGTACTTGTACGTGTTGCCAGAGGCGGTAATAAAAAATAACCAAGATATACAGCGTAGCCAGCCATGCCTTCAGGGGCATAACTCCGCTAATATACCCTACTGAAACCTATTCTTTGCTCCACTCTTTTTGCCTCTCTTCCTTCTCTTGTTCCCCGGTGCCGTCACCGACCCTTAGACCATCTCGCTGTTAACGCGGCTGAGAGGGCGGCCCTTCGCATTAAGATCTACGCGCAAGACGCGATATCCGTAAACTTCCTGCCGCGAGAGATCACTGCGAATTATCTCGTGTACGAAACGCCCACGACTTGTGCAAGACAGATTCGTGTTACAGTTGATTATATTTGATAACGTAACCTTATTTAAAAGGGTTACATTAATTTGGTAATTAAGTAACCCGTCAATCTCTGTTGAAAATATTTTAGCATCATCGCATTTGATTATGTACATACACATTTTGGCATTAGGAGAATCAAACGAATATGTTTAAACAATTAGTTTACTATTAAATCCATATTTCTAAAATATAGATTTAATAATCATAACAATGAATGTTCAGTACAAATGTTAGGTAGGTACAGTGAATGAATTTCTAGATAATTAAGCGAGGAAAAAGAGAACATCCATAGATTCGAGCGGGTAAAATGAACGTTGCGCGTAAAATAAAACTTTTTCGCTTTCGATCAGCAATTTTAGCGTGAGATCTTTGCTTCTGACTTCTCCCAAGCGACGCCGGTATTAATTACGGACGTGTAACTGGAGCGCAGGAAAGAACAGAGATAGCGTCGCCGGTTGAGGGCTGCGGAAAGAAACGGCCGCCGCGGAGTCATAAACGTGAGTTATGTCAGCAGTTAGATAGTTGAATCTCGGTATTCCGTGGCGCGCTTTCGGTCCGTTAATATCTTCATTACTAAATCATCCTCGTCTCTCCCCGAGATTCTTTTCTCCTTGCGCGTATACACAGGCATGCGCGCCTATACACGCTTGCACGCATACACGCGTGTACACGCAGCACGTGTAAGTAGACCAGAAGGCAATTTCTGGATATGGTCCTAAGTACCACCATTTTCATCCGCGGCACATATCTCCTTTATACCACCGCTCGATAAGGTCAATGGCAGAAGTGAACTTATACAGCACAAGTTCTTCGCGAGATTTCGCAATGCGGGTTATATTAACAGCTACAATCCAGTTGACTTCAAGTAAATAACATGTATATTATTATTTCGCGTTTTCAATAATATCTATAAATGTAATATAACATATGGTGTTACGTGGTGTAACAGTTATATTAAGTGACCAATAAATTTTCTCTCTAAAATTTTGTTCTATATCTCCTATTGACGAATAATGAAAGGAAAACGAAAAATGAGATAATCTTCAAAGATTAATTTTACTTCTTCAGGGAGACAGCAAAAAGAACTGTTTATTACACGTCAGGATTATTATGTATTGCCAAAGTTTCATAATTTTTTGAATTTAGAACAAGTTAGAAGTCTCCTTTTGTAAGAATGTATATTTATAACGCTGATATAATTAATTGCGAAATAACTGTGACAGTCGCGGTATTAAAGTTTATAACTCGGTATTAAAATTTGTAACTCGTACTATATATAACTCGTTATACGAAGTAAAAATAATTCAGAAACTTTTCCTCTCTTTCTTCTTCTCTTTTCTCGTGTCTTTTCTCGTAATCTGATTAAACATTAAGTGCAAGACGCGCCTTTTTCTCACCGTTAAGACAAACCGTGCACGTAGTACTTAAGAATTTTGGCGATCTACCTAATCGTGACTCACGTCTCTCTTACCCGAATGATACACCGAAAAGTCATGACGAACGGACGTGCCATGGCAATGCGAACGACAAGAAAGGAGCGGCGCATTTGAATCGAAAGAGTCTTTTCTTCTATCCCTCCCCATCCACCCACCCCTCCCCTCTCCCTCTCTCTCTCTGTTTATTTTTTCGGATCTCCCGTCTTCTTGCTCCCGTCTGTTCCAGCTACTGTTGCGAATGCGCTTTCTCTACCAAGAATTAAACTGACGACCTTAAATTAAACCGTCCGTACGGGCGGGTCGTAGGGCCTGACACTCACGATAATTCACGTCGACCCACGTTGACGGTTGAGCCGTGTCGCATACAAATGGCGAAAATTCGTATGGTCGTTACCTCCGTGTAAAACGAATGAAAAAAAGAATGCCGGCACGGACTCGCGAACGAAAATAAAGAGGCAGGGAGAGCGGTCGGGGTAACGTTGTGTGCAATGAATACTGTTGAGAATGAGTATCCTGAAATGTGGTTAAATGCTTATTAACTTTCTACGATCGTAGCCACGATTAATTATCACGAGATTGAAAGATATTAAAAAAGATTCTTCTTCCTCAAGGCATTTCAAACAGTTTTACAAATTTTAATAATGTGCTCATATATACTGTGTATTATTTTTTTAACGTTTCGGAGAACATATGTTTTATGTAAGAAGCTGCAACAAAATTTTAATTAAATATTTGCTACAGAATCAATTAATAATTAATTATTATCATTAGATTAATCAAATTTGATAATAATGACTGCATTTAATATTTTATACGCTACGAAAGTCTTTTATATGCTTAATATGTAAACTTTTATATAAAAGTCGCGTAATTATGATTGAGATGAGTTTGTATGTCTCGCTTCTGGGAAACTTAATATTTATAAATCCGCAAACACATACTTGGAGTTGCGAATGGGAAGAATCACGCGGCACGGCGTGCAAATTGAAATTCACAGCCAGTCCTTTAAAAGTTATCGCGAAGGGGACCGCGAGATCTTTCCTCGGTCGAAGGAATAGAAAAGATCGCGTTAACGACGTGCTCGACAATTAACCCCAGCCGGAAGGGCGGAGGACTTTCCGGCTCGGTACGGGAAGCAAGCTGGGACAATTAATTAATGCCAGCTCGCTCGCTTAATTCGGGGCGCAAACGAGTTGGATCCTCGGCTTACCGGAACATACCGGTAGCTTCTGGCTCCTGGTGCAACCTGTTGCTGTGGCACAAGAGAGGAGAGAAGAGAAGCTCAAGAAGAGAGAGAGAGAGAGAGGGTGGAAAGGTTCGGATATAGGATGCCTTGGTGGTGGTCGACTTGGGGGCGGCTGTGATGCTGCGAGCTGGCAATTAAGCCATCAACCCTTAATGAATGAACTCGCTCGAGTCGAGCCACCGACCCTGCCAACCCCATTAGCTAACTAACCCCGAGTTATTTGCATGTCTGACGGCGAGGGTGAGCGCCGAGATTCGCCGGGACAATTACAAGTGACTTTATGGTCAGGTGCTTAAAGGCTTAAAGCTGACAAACTCTTAAAGGATGCTTGTCACCTGGATACGAATTAGTCATTATGTCGCGATAGAAACTTATGAAACTTTTTCCTCAGGTACCTAAAAATTGAGCTGAATGCGGATTTGAAAATAATTTTGTTCGAATTAACAAAAAAAATTAGAATGTTTAAGCCGGTTGCTAAAACTTTTTGCAGTATTATCATAAACACTCAGGCATTCTACATAATTATTTTGATCATTCAACAAAATTATTTTCAGATCTGTATTTAAAGTAAAAGCACACTGTATATCTAATTGTAAATAATTCAAGGATAGTCAAAGCTTTATTACATCAAAATATTAAATATTAAAAATGTCTCATATTTTCAATTAATATTGAGAAATGTTTCCTATTTTAAATCTATCAGTTTTCAATATTGAATTGTACAAAATCTTAACGCCTAGATAGGCCATTTTAAGTAGAGTTACCTTAGCTAAATTTTTAAATACCTTAGAAAAACCGATTTTTTAATATATATATCAGTAAATTATACAAAATGGAGATTCTTCTACTCACAATTAAATACCAAATTTGATACCGATATATATTTCGTTCTCTAATAAAAATATGTTTAAAAGAGAGATGAATTATGACTCTCATTTATGAATTTAATAAAAATTTGCGCCACACGATGGAGTCAATTTAACACAAAAGATTGCACATGTACTTGCATGCATGCATGCATGCGTGCCGGTTATGCGACGGTGATCAGGACGACGGACTCTTCCGACCGGAGTTAAGGAGCGTTTAATTAGAGCAAGTTGAAGCACCCATCGCTTGTTCAGCCTAATTTCACACACGAACGCATCCCACGAGGAAAGCACGCTAGGTCCTAAGGTGTGAAAAGCGATGAGATAGTCAAGCTCCTTGGCCACGTGGGTTGTTTTATCTGCGAAATGAATCTCCGGACACACGCCGAACAAATTCCACCTTCGGTGGTTGCACGATGCCGGGGACGATGCGTGCGCACACCTGCGAACAATCGGGAATGCACATCGCGAAATTTATGCCCTGGGAGAGAACCGAAATAAACGTAAGCAACGCTGCCATTTTATGTTAACATTCGAGCGCCCGAGCACTGCTGTAAACAAGCTTTAAAGGCGTCGAATATGCAACGGCGATTTCGAAGGGTTTTACGATCGAGCAATCGTACTGTTTTACAACGCAAGCAGTTTGAGAAAATTAACTAAAAACTAGCATCTCATTCCGTATCGATTTCCAAATTATAGTTTTTTACGTATTATTATACAACAGGGTTAAATTTATTTAACCCTTTAACTTTCCGGAGTGTACTATTGAATCCATTCAATTATAAATCTCTTTGTCGAACGTGTCAAATAATACAGGCCTGCGAGGTTTGGTTCATTGAGATGTAGGAGAGGTTTGCGACATATTTTTCTTCTTTTAACACGATTTATATTATTCTGGATACTTGAAATTAATTAGTGTGCTTTTTAATTAATTCTCCGTCTGCAATCCAAGCTGCAATTTTCTAACTTAAATATTAAAATCTTTATTTAATGAAAATTGAATTTCAGCAAAAATGAGAACAAAGTAAAAAGTTATTTAACAATGTAAAGCTTAATTAGCAATGAGAAAACCGGAGTTCGCTCTCCTTTATTTCGGAATTTGAGAAATTTCACTTGTACTTACTAAAAAAGACTTAGATTACAGACGGAGGAGTAACATAAATTAAGTGAGTCTACAGACAACACAGACCTAACGTCACTAGATAACTGTGTTACAAATTTTCAGCTCCAGAGGATAAACATATTTTTTAACAAAATATCTTAAGATGTTCAATATTTATAGTCAAGTTTTATGTTACAGTCGCGTTTTATGTTGTAGCTAAATCAGTTTCACTCTTTTTTCGTTATAACGCGAAAGAGAGAGAGAGAGAGAGAGAGAGAGAGAGAGAGAGAGAGAATCGCAAGTAATAATACTAAAATAAAAACCGACAATGAGCAAGCTCGAGGTAAATGGCGCACGAGCTCGCAAATTCCGGGTGGATTTGATCGAAAGGTGTATCTCCATCCGGCGAGCGAATGTATTTTGTACCTGCACGGTACGGTGGGATCGCGTGTCGAGACGCACTTTGTCCTCCTAACTCCTTATGCCTTATCCAGTCCTTAGCGCGGAAACGCTAATTCGTTGATTATCCTAATGACTGTCAGGGAGTCAGCGGGAAGGAAGCAAAACCACGCGCGCGTCATGAATCCCGTCTTGATTTATTCCGAGCAGAGTCTTTGAACGTGCCGCGAACTTCTCGTTACGCATTACGATTTTACTCGATCATCATTGTTCCATCGATAAGCCGTTCTTATCAAAACCATCGCGCGCGCGCGTCCTTCTGTTAATTCACGTGTAACTACTATGCGAGCAACTCGCGCGAGCAAGTCGAAAGAGTGCGCGACCGATTTGTAAAATTAATTGCCGACGAGCTATATTTTTATTCCAGCGTATAGTGTCTAATTAATTTCAAGGCTTCGTTTCCCGAGCTCGTTGTGTTGGCTATATCAATTTGAATCCATTAGCGAAACGAATGAAGCAACCTGCATAATCCTTGTATGATATTAGCACGTGTCATTAACTGTTAGAAATTTTACTTGAGAATATTTTTGGTCGCGCCATATGTGCTCGTTTATCTCTTCAATTAGCTCTGATAACATTACTAATTATTCAAGTTGCACAACTGTAATGTTTTATGTAACTATATATTGTATGATAATAAATTTGTCACGCTGTGAATTTTTATTTTTAAATATGTTCGTGTATTCCTTAGAAAAGTACGTCTCTTATCATTGAGGTATAATTGAAATTTATTGTATAACGCATTTTTTTTTTGCTAATAATATCCAAAATTGAATCACATCGTAATAATAAAATAAATCTTTTCCGGATTAAGTCTAACGAGTTCTGATGACTCTAATAGTTGTACATCTGACATCATACTAAGGTTTCTTAATTTGATCTGGCAAGTAATGTCCCAGTTTTATTCTTAGCACCTCTAAGTAACTCATGTAACAAACTTATAAGATTATTTTATGACTTATAACAGGCAACAATCTGTATATTTTATAATCTTCTACAAATTTTCTATAATAATTGTATTTTAAAAATCGATGAAAAGGTTATTAAAACAATTTATATATTAAATATAATGATACAATCAATTCGGTGTCGTATTAAACATATTAAAAATAAATTCGTTATAAATAAATCTGTATATAATTTATAAATAAATCTAACTGAGCTACTTTTAATAAGTACAATTCTCGTCCAAACTTACTCGATCAATGGATAAATGGAATTTAAATTATTCTTATTTCAGTCGTCACCACGATAGGGTTTCTTAATTGTACGAGAGTATGACACATTAATGCCCTACTTTCGCGCCCTCCAGTTGCCCGCAATTACTTTCACCCTGTGCTATTATCGTAGTGCGCGAGTCGATGGTTAATACATCGAATATTGATGCATTACTATAGTACTAGATACGGCCGCGTATATTACATAGAAAACTTAAATATCGCCGTATATATACACACACATACGTGTATCGGCATGTTTAAAGCTATCGAACATTCGAACAACTTTGTTCGTTCTTCGGTTTAAACATGTAGAGGTTCACATATCCTCTTTTCCACTAAATCATTTAAACCAATAAGAAACTCTCTTTAACCTGAATGTCACGACAATCTATAAAGG
The DNA here is from genome assembly GCF_000204515.1 of Acromyrmex echinatior. Next base: position 69,104 of record NW_011627598.1, on the reverse strand, counting down.
ATTAATGTAAAGCTCAATCATTATGATTTTATACGAGATTGCACTTTTATTGCAAAATATCTGGTAATATTGCTACGTCTATTTCCTAGAAAACTTTAAATTATCTTTTCCTGATTCTACATTCAGTTATTCTACATTAAATTTTGATACTTTTATTCTTCTTATCATTGTATTAATGAAAACTACAACAAAAGCAAAATGTTTGATATTTGTGACTATACTTGTATGATAAAATAATTATAGTTAAGACTTTCATTTTTCTAGTTATCATTTTGTTATGAAGTTAGTAATAATAATAATTATATTTACAATTCTGTCAAAAAAAATATATAGTTGGCATCGAAAATGACTACAAATATAATTAAATTATAGTAATTGCAACCATTTTTTTCTCAGTGAAGTAACGAAAATGGTAAATAATTATTTGGCCTTTCTACTGCTTATAAGTAATGCTAAATTGTCCGAGTCTGAGAGATCCTACACATCTCGTTATCTTCTTTTTTTTTGCGACGATAATAAGGGGCGATAATAAACGCCGAGGTCTTGGATATTAAAATCTCTCTCCTCAAAAGTCCTCGAGGATCTCCTCGGGAACGGATGGAAGTGGTACTTCTGGTATTGTTTGCAGGGTCGGCTTGAATCCTCCTAATTAGAAAATTCTCGTCGCGATCCCATTGCCGTGTGCGCCTTCTTTCTCCAGTGAATCTTTTTATTATACGAGGGCGTAACAAGGGCCGAGGGTGCCTTAGTAATTATTATTCAAATATTTTCCTTTGCCCGTGCCCGCCGCATTAATATTTACAATGCCGTCCCGTCAGCCAACCCCCTGGCTAAGAGTGCTGATAGAGAAAAGAGTTCGTGGTTCAAGCAAATATTTTCACCTTTCTTATCCCAAAAGCTATAAATTTACGAGAAAATATACTGATTTGAAAAATATATCCACGCATATTTCTTTTAACATTACATAAGACGGAGATAAAAATGAAATTAAAATTTAACGGTACTTTATAAAATAATTTTCAAAGAAACTTATGAAGAAAATAACAAAGTTAAACGTATCGTCTGAATAAATCATATTTAACGTGTAAAATTATTATATTGGTAATATATTAGAAGATAAGCTAGACAAGAGTAAATGTTGATATAAAAAAAGAGACGTCACAAAGAAAATTAATCTAGAAGAGCAATAACTTTCGAATAATATTATCTTGACAAAATTAGGGACAATAAAGAAGTTAAGATTACTGCGCTGAAAAAATTTTTTGTACATTTGAAGAGGGCCTAAATGTATGTAACCGTATTTTGTAGCACTTTAACTTTTGTACTTTCTACAGTTTTTCATTATATCTATCTTTAATTATACTTATGTTAAACGAACAATGGAGATTTTTTTCAAATTTTTCTGACTCTTGTTAGCCTTTTATATCCCGTTGTAGTATTTTAAACATTAAGAGTCCTGTTATTTCAAGTTTTTTTAAGTTAAGATTTCTTTTGTGTTTCTTTAGTTTTCTTATATTTCTTATAGCTCTCCCTGAATTATTTCTATCAAACTGACATAAAATCAATTAGAACGTCGTGTCTTGTCACTCGATAGCTACGAAATGCTTCGCACAAGGTCAATCTCCTTCCGCGACAGAAAGAGAATCGCCGAGTGGCTTTTCCACGAGGAGTATATACCCGGGGCGATTGCATTAAAGTTGTATCACGTTGCGACGTCCGCGTATAAGTTAGGTTCGCGAGGTGCGCGCATGCATAAGTGAAACGGTGTGCTCGCCGCCGAAGAGACATGATTCCCAACCGCGTCTGACGGTCTAACAAGCCGCGCGCCGCTGCACCGTTAGACGAACTTAACCCCGTCGACAATCTCCCGGTGGGGAAACAAACCCTCTCGTGCTACCTAACGATGTATCAACAAAACGCGAATAAAGAGACAAGAAACGTAGGCAGATCGAGAGGAAAACTGACGAGCGTTACGAGGAAGATGGAATAAAAAGGGCAGGGTGCTCATCGGGGTGGTTTCAGGCGAGGGGGTTTCGGGAGGGAAAACAAATACGCGAGACTCGACGAAACACGAGGAAGTGAGCTGAGACCAGCCTAACCGGCCATGACCATCGTCGAAGACGGTCCTTCCTCCCCGTCTTTCCGAAGAAGGAGTTTTACCCTCCTTAATTATCCGACTGACAATTATTTTTAACGACTTCGCGATATCTTAACGAGACCTAATCCGCCGACGTGGCGTCCGTTAAAAAAGAAGGAGAGGAGAGAGAGAAAAGAGTCGGAAGGGAGATAAAAAGAGCCATAAGGGGTGTCTCCTTACCGCTCCTTTTTAATCCCTCGCTGAAATCTCTTATTACCGTGCCGTAACATTCTTGTCGGTGGTCTACCCTCCGGAAAGATTCCGAAGGACCTGCTCTTCTTACGGTTGACTTTGTAACGGCGACACGGATCCGCGCCGTGCAATTAAGGGGCGAATAATAATCCTCGGGCGAATTGAGATTCATTCTATCGTCATTCTCTCTTATTTGAACGTCGAGGCGAATCTCGAGTTTCTTTTTTTAATTTTTCGTAACCTTTGCCAATCAGAAATTAAAAAAAATGATCGCGTTTAAAAATAAAATCGGTTTTAATACAAAGATATAAATAAATCGCTTCAAATATAATAGTCTGATTACTGAACAATAAATTTTGATTAATACTTTGTTTTTTAACAGGTAGTCTAAATTTTTTGTATAATAACGTAAATTCGTAATATATAATGTGTATAGTATAAAGGTCTTTTACTGGTACAATTTATATAATATATTAAAACAATAAAATTTATTGGCAATATTTAATATCGAATTCCTATTTCCCTGAATATTTATTTTTACATATTCCACTTCATAACGTAAAAGAAGAAAACGTTGTGAATAGTTTAATTTTCTAGAAATTTGTTAAAAACAAATCTTTTAATTTCTCCAAATTTATGGATAAAGTAATTTTTTAAATTTTATGTTTCTTTCAGCAGTTAAAAATACATAAGAATCATTTCATCAGGTATTGAGGAACAGAAATTTCAACGATATCATTATCATCCATTTTTTGTAATTGGATTCTAGCACCAACCTATTCGACAAAAAACACTACGTTTTTCCATCGTCATAGATTAAGAATCTGTTTCCCATAAAAAGGGTACAATTATTCGAAATCCTTGGAAAGGCGTATTACTCTGAACCTAACGCAAACAGCAGGAGAAGTCTATTAGCTGATCGCGGCCACGATCACGTGAGAGCGTCCACTCCCATTTTCGATCCCCATTATCGTACGGTAATCGTCTAATAATTGAAGTGAGGTAATTACTGCACGATAGGCTACTTCCCACGTCCGGCGCGCCTGGCTCATTAAGTCGTCGCTTAATGATAGTCGCGATCGGTCAGTCCCTGCCCGCTACGGCTACGGCAAAATGCGTAGTCATAACACTCGGCGCCGCATTAGTTGATCCCCCGTTTCGTTATTTATCTCCAAAGGACGCCGGATTTACTCTTCCGCTTCTTTAAATGGAATCCAATGACGCGCCATTAGTCATCTTGCACGTATCTTCGCGATATTCACAACTGTGGTTTGCGCGATATAAAGATGTTCGGCGCAATAACGCAAACTGTAATTTGTGTTCGTTAAACACCGGATAACGAAATCCTAACGAGATCTCGGCTCGAGCAACGGAATGGATCCTACAGTGCGTACATTATCGCCGCGCCAGGGTCAACGATGCTCAACGCCGATGCGTATTTATAGAGCTAAATACCAAAGTGCTACCGGATATACACCGCTGCCTCGAGCCCACTTGTCACTAAGGATTACTCGTGTTCCCACTGAGCCTAGCCTGCGACGCTTTGGGCAGGGGCGGATTAGAGGGAATAAACTCTGATGGCAAGCAGATTCTCACGATGCTCCATCGCCGAGCGTCTTTGACCTCAGTCAAGTTCGAATACAATAATAATAAATTAATTGAAAATAGATAAGAATTTTTTTTTTAATTATGATAGAGATTAACGATAAATGGTTACTCATGTTAGTAACTCATGTTAGTTAGTTCTGCTAATAACAAGCACAGAGATATAAAAGAAGCATTAAGAAAATTGTACGTGAAACATAAGAAATCTTAATTTTATCATTGTCTCTAATTTTGAAGAGATAACAATTTATCAATCAATATCATATTAACGATAGAATTATTTGAAAAGTGAAGCAAGAGCTACTTTCTTTGATAACAGAATGATGGGATGAGGGATGGATCGAAAGATCTGCGCAAGTACATTCAAGTGTTGACAAAGTTTCGCATCTCCACAAATCCGCCCCTGTCTCTTTAGAGGGCTCCGGTACCCTTCGTGCCGGGTCCGCCGCGGCTCTGCATTTAAATAATTAAAGATCCGCCGGGACGGATGGACGCACGGACTCGTCGTATTAATGGGATAATCGAGCGTTCAAAAGAGATCGGTGGGTAGTGGTGATGGTGGTGGACGGGTGATAATGATTTTATAGTCAGCTGAACTGTCTCGGGGAGGGGGATGTGAGACAATTGACTCGATAATACGGGTCTTCCTGCCTGGCACCCGTTGATACCGACGGCGAATCAAGTGCGAACACCCGACCAAGAGAAAAAGAGCGAAAATCAGCGAGAAAGAGAGAGAGAGAGAGCGAGAGAGAGGAGGGGGAGAGAGAAAGAACGAAGGACAAGGATAAATGTTCTGTTCGCTAATGACCCCGGTGCTTCTTTAGGAACAGCTCCTCGACTTAGGCTACCGGTCGAAGACCTCTCCACCTCTTCGTCAGATGCCGAGAAATCAAGTACCTGACAGCGAACTCCACCTTCTGGCTCCCGGTGCATCCTCGTAGCATCCGGAGGCGCGATGCTGCGAATGATTCGTCACCCGTGCCGGGAGTTTGAAGCCTGAAAGGCTCGCTATTAAAGCTCTTGATCCAGATATCCGTTAGAGTCATAATGCGCACTTAGACAAAACACGATGACCAGGACAATAAAAATAATAAGATAAATTGGAACAGATAAGCGGAACCTGCGCGAATGAAATAATACATGGTTTGATACATAATAAAGTTGTTATACTTGAAGAGTTCAAGAAGTTTTTGACGTGAAATGCTTATGTGAAAACAATTATGCAAAACGCAATATAAATCAAATGAAACATTAAGTACAACAAATAATGGTAAGCTTGATTTACAGGCATTGCTTTTTTGCTATAAACGACTAAGGTGCTAATCTATTAGCGAATTAAAAAATTAGCAGCTAAAAAGAACGTTATTCTATAAATTATATATTTTTGATTGCTAGTTTTCAAAAAAAATATAATTCATGGAAGTTTTTTATCTCTAATTTAGTTTTCTAATTCACTAGAAGATTAGCTAGTAAAAAAGTAATCGTAAATTCTGAAAATTCTACATATATATTGAAATCAATTCACTAGCATGACTAACTTAATAATAATTCATCAAGTTTTCAGACCGGTAAATAGTTTGGCAATCGAGCGAACATTTTTATTACAGCCAATTTATTATCTATATAGTGTAATGTCATAATAAAATTTTTGGACCAACCATAAGAATTAAATATTGTCACATATATAACAACATACACAGACATTTGTAGCGTCGTTCATCAAAGGTATTCGCTTCACGCTACTATATTAAATGACAGACACAAATGTCGAAGGAACACCTGCCTCTGGCCACACACAGATCTTATATCTTACGCATGCGTCTCTAAGATTAAGCGTTACCCAGCAACATGGACGTCATCATAATCATTTAATGTGTCTGATTTGACAGCGATATGCGAACCATTGTAATTTTATATAAGTCATCGGATGTAAAAGTTATTTATCAATGAATATACAGATAACATGTTCAATAAATTTACAAATAATAGATACCTACATAAAGAAAATTGATTAATGTACATATCTACAATTGTAGATTAATTCTAATTTTTGTTTAACTTACTTTTATCTTTTCTCAAAAATGATGAAGAGAGTAAATAAAATCAATTCATATTAATAGAAATGCAATGAACATAAGTCTGGCGTGTTTATATAAAACTTGTGATCGATGATACGACTCAACTCATTAATCATTAATTTATATACAAATTAATTTTCATAAAAATTCCCAGGCCAGATTCCGTTTTTTTTGTTAAAAAAAAAAAAAGACAAAATATCGAACTCTGTAATTCTCGAGGAGGAATCAGAATAAAAGAGAAAGAATAGACGGAGGAAGAAAAGGCATCTGCTTTAGCGTGCGGAGGACCCGAGCAAGTGCAAAAATAGCTCCGAGACACGTCAATAATTAATTAACGGAATTTATCGATACGCCAACGCCGTTATCTTGTCCGATACGCGTACGAAACGATTTCGTGGTCGAGCCGCGAGATAAGCCGTCGTCAATTCACTCGGGCCTGCCTCGTTCGCGTGGAAATTACGACTTCCTCATGATTCCCGGCGACATCTAACATTTTCTGAGCCCTCTTACATCGAACATCGTTCAGGTATTAAAGTCGGTTGAATGGGCAGGTGACTTGGGGTGGCTGTTCTTTGGGTATACGTATCACTTTGTTTACGTTCTTAGCAAATTTATTTCACTTAATCAAAGTAATAATATACACAAAATTCAAGTGTTCAGAATGAATTTCTTTAAATATACGCTATCATTGTATTCTTTCATCAGATAATACGTACACTTCTTTTAATTACTCATTTTAATTTAATTATTAATTTATCTTGATTAATTATTAATTTCTATTTATACTTTAATCTGTAAATTAAAAAGACTTAAATACTCATATTTTGTTCCATCGTTTTTCTTTTAACTAATAACACGCATATAATGCATTAATTCATGACATTCCTATATTGTCAAATTATTTTAATTGACCAAAGTATAATATCAAATAAAACGCGATATATTTTGGAAATAGTTGCGTATTAATTTTATAAAACTGCGGTTATACCATTTTCGACTCATTTGATAGTTCTTTCTTTTCCAGTTAAGTTTGAATTTGCACGTCGAGTTTTAGATTTTTGTGACTTCTCATAAATAATCATAATTAATTACAAGTAATTTTACTTTTATGGTGACAACCCTCCCTCGTAAAAGCCAGATTTACCTTGAATCACGATTAGCTAATTTAGACCGCTTGTGTGTCACCGTTAATGTATCATCAACTTTTCCTCGTATCTGTAACATATTTCTAATCAGGTAACTATAAGATATAAGAATAGCACGATACGCTACGTGAAGTGAACAAATATTCGAGTTATGACATCGCTCATGTCAATTCCCAGAAATATCTTCTCGTCGTGGGTTAATTACAAGAGTGGCTATCGCGATTCTCCGAAAATGGTCGAGGTGAGGTATCAGCGCCATAGCCTACCTCATCGCCGTCGTTTTAATCGAGAGATTGACCCGTTTTTAACGAAGACCCACACTCGCAGAGCCATTGATCCTGCGGTGTGTCGGGACACGATTTCGACCGTGTCCTCGGATCCTGTCCAGGTCCCACATTGGGACCCCGGGGCCTCCGACATCGGGCCTTGACGTCTTAAGCGTGGGGTGAGGTGGCCATCGGGCGAGATAACGAAATTAGCCCGACCGCTAATTTATTTCCTAATTCCCGCGCGAGCGGAGGTGTGAAACAGTCGTTCCGGGCCATGGTATCCACGATAACGGGTCTGGATGAGGAATAAAAAAAAGAAGAAGAAGAAGAAGAAGAGGATTCCTTCTCGTACGTGGTCGGTCGACGGCGTAAGAAAGAGAGAAGCCGAGAATCGTGAATGCAAGAGACAGAGAGAGAGGGGCGCGTGGAGAGAAAGCACGAGGTGAGGCGGGATGAAGGCAAGGGAAAACCCACGTTCACGACGTGTTTTCCTATGTATACGTGCGCGGTGGTCACCATGTGAGAACTCGCTAGCGTGCACACGTGGAATGCACCGTTGTGCATACTTCGCGTAACGGGCAGTTATGGACTCCGAGCTGATCCTCCCTGCGGCACCGACTTCCCCTCCGGCGAGATTCGTTCTGTCCGACCAAATCGTGATTTCGCCCGCATTGCGCTCTCTTGATCTCGAGATGGGCGCGAGCGCGCGTCGCGGACCGTTTAAGATTCCACGTTAATTTGGATCGCCGTTTAATCGTCGATTAAACGTGCCGAGAGCGGATTCTAGCGCAGAGTGGCGAATATGTCGTATATGGAAACCAATCGTATTTATTATCTTAAATAACGTGCGTTTCGTCGCCGCGATATCATATCAGACTTCAGACGCATTCCGAAACTCGATCGAGATCTTTTCTTTTTCTCCCCTTTTCTATTGCGTAACCTTTTCTCAATGCGAATAAAATAATGATAAAAGGATGCATTTTTGGTGATATCAATGTATTTACTGCTCATTATTCACCAGAGGAGGAAATACATTCACAGAAAAACATCGTGATAGCAACTACATCGGTGACTACAACTGTATAAATTTTGTATTATATAGAATTAGTATAGTTGAGCAAGTTATTTTACAGTTGCAATAACTATGAAATAATTTATTCAACTGTTGTGTTGTACATTAATTCTACATATAAAACTCGTATTGTTGTCATCTATGTATTTATAGATTACAGAATGTTGAAAGAATATTACTGAGACTTTGTTGAAGTGTGAATGGCTTTTTAACGTTGAATCATCTTCATTTCGTGATGTCGATGCAACATTCACAATATTGCAATTCAACGTTTCTGAGATGTTGATTCAATATTAGTGTGCTGCAATATATGAGATAATTGGTATCATATCTTTTTCTCTGAATATAGGTAGATTGTGATATTATAAATAATTTTAACTTTGCTCGTCCTCGAAAATTCAGCATAGCAACTTGTTATAAGCAATTCGCATGTAATTCGGTATTTGTGGAGAATTAAAGACTTTATTGTATTATAAAATAGTCGTATTATTCCAAAAGATAATATAGAATAGGTAAATCTGTGGAGTAGTTTAATAACGTGTCTTATTGCTGAAAAACGAGAGAACCGATACAAATTTTATTTTTGGAGTAACGTCATTTTCTAAAAAAAAAATTCATTGGATATTCCAGAAAACAAAGTTTAAATTATTACAATGCTAGTGTAATATTCAAGACATTAAATAAACTATTTGTGAACTGTAACTATCGTTAGTTACCGAAATCATTCTTTTGAAGCTCATCTATCCTGCACTAAAAACTCCTATAAATATTTCCTAAATTCCAGGAAGTAAGTTGCAGCTTAAATTAAAATTACTAATATAATTTTAGTTTTTCAAAAGATGAAGTAGTTAAATATGTTTGATTGTCTAGACAATCAAAAATCGAATATAAAAATATTTCTTATCTCCTGTTCTTATTTGATATATCAGAATGTGCGTGTAACAATGATTTTCGTAATACCATAAAAATATAATCTCTCGCGTGGTACTAACTTAATATCTTTTTTCGAAAATTTGATCGATTTGCAACAGTTTGATACTCTCTCTACGATCTGCGAAGTGGCCGTGACTTGACGGTATGCCACTTCGAATGGTGACAGTGACGCATGACGGATTGCGTTTTACTGCACGCACCTCCCAAACAGCCGTTAAAATTCCTGAACGCGCTAACTAACGACATTCCTGATTATTCTGTTCGATGGTCCTCGAACGCGAGTTTATGGCTGCCAGGATATATACAGACTTATATCTACTTACTAACAGAGCCCAGGTATTGGTTCTGACAAGGAAACTCGCTCGTAAATTCCCGCCGAACAAATTTCCAGCATATGTCGCAGCAATCTTGGCCAGCGGTTCTCAGGCGTGAGGAATCTATTCAGGCGAAGCTTCTCAAATTTGCAACAATTAGATGAAGTAATCGGGTTAAGAGACTTATAAAAGCAATTGTTCTAAAAAATAATTTTGTAATTAAAAATCACAAGTTAGGTAAAATTTTTATTACTTTATCCAAGGCACATTTTAACATATTTTATTATATAGGCATTTAATTAAATTAATTAATTAATTGAGTAAATTAAATCTAAAAGCACAATGCAGCACATGTATGTTACATTTAAATTATCGCATATATTTTAGCATAAAAAAATTTACAAATAAAAGAATTCATAATTCCATGTTCATGCATAATACCATCTTTTAAATAAAAGTACAAACACAATGAATATATACGCGGAATTTTATCATTAATTATTTGTAAGAAATTATTAAAAAGATACTCGTAGCATTTCCAATACATTATAAAGCCCCGAAAGTTCTTCAAGAAGGAGCCGTCTGCGCGTATTGAGCACCATATAAATACGTTCTATTAGTATCACGGTCAGAATAATTCTCAGCGCAAAGGATTAAACCATAGTGGCATGCTGAAATTAAATAATGAGAGTCCGTCGCAATGACGACCACTGGGGACTTGGGAGCGGCCGGCAATCAGAATCTCGCGCGAGGCGCGCGTGTACACGCCGGTCACACATTTAAACAAAAACACACATCGCGACCGTACCGAAGGCACTACTATCTCAATCCGTACGCAAATGAGCCCCTCCGAGAGGACGAGATGAAAGTGATGCGCGTGCAGAGACGTGTGTGTGTGTGTGTGCGCGCGTGTGTGCGCGTGCGTGAGTTTCTTCTCTTCGCGCGTTTACACGCGTATACGCACACACGCGTACGCGCGATCGTAGCAAAGGCTCCTCCGTTGACCGCCGTGGAGGAGAAGGTGACGGAGAACGGAAAAGGGAGGACGAATCAAAGCCACTCAAAGAAATAACCAGTGCTCATTAAGAGTAATAATCCTTCTCCTCGATCGTTTCGATTGTTTCAAGGGTGTCACACGGGGATCGTCTGACCGCGCCGCTGCGCGTTATATATTTAACAATCTTCCTTATCATATTAAATACCATCGCTCGACGGAGGAGGGCCAACGGCGAAGGAGGAAGTCTATCAGCTAAAAAAATCATCGTCGTTGAACAACTCCCGTGCCCTCCGGTTAAGTTATGCCGCACGAGGTTCAGGGATAACAAAAAACGGCATTGTTCATTGTAGAGAACGCGATCGCGGGATCAAAGATGATTTATCGAGAAGTTCGAAAGTAGTCTGAAATGTGTATGCTGCGCTATCTTTGCTGATGATAGTTAAAGAGGTTAGCTCTTTAACGTTCTTTTTGTACTACTTTATTTATTAGTGAAAAATATTTTTATAAATAAATTACGCATTTGCTGTCCAATTATCATTAGCTCAATTTATTACTACTGTATGTTTTGCTTTATCGAGAATATTTTTAGAATTCTAAAAGTACATTACAACTGCCACGCACAAATTTATCAGATAATTTATTTGATAACTTTTAATCGGTAAGAAATCGATGGGAACATCTTTTTTCTATATATAATATATAAAAATCCTCGTACATATTTATAATCTTTTTAGTACTTGTACCAATAAATAGTATAATAAACGGCAGCAAAGTCATTCTATCGTTTATAAAATTATTTTGGATGGAAGGATTTAACATTTAATTTAACATTTTGTAAGGAAGACAATTTTCGGCCAGTGAGTCCTGCAAGATAAATAAGAAATAATAAAGAAATAATTTTATAAACATTCGCGTGGATTAAGTTGAGCAATGTTTCATAATTTTTGCGTTTCGTTCAACGATATACCAATTTTACAATAATCGTGCCCATCGTTCGCCACGTACACGTTATATTTGCGATGTGTACGCTCGATGATCATTATTCAGCCGATTATATCAAACAAGAGGATATCAAGAAGAGCGAGCTGCCTCTGGTAAGCGTTCCCGTGGACAAGCGAGTCCGTGGATCGGCCGATAATGAATTTGCCACATTCTCGTGAATGGTACGAGGCTGTAAAGGGAGCAGACGAAGCGACCAGAACTATACACCGTGTCCAATGTTGTTGCGCTAATCCCCTATTTATCCGTAACACTTTTCTCCCTTCTTTACTGCATACGGCCGTGCCTCCTCTTTCCGAGAAGGGCTCTTTCGATGGCGGAACATAAAAACGCGGATTATTTGCTCGCCCGATCGAGGTGAACCATAATCCACGTGAGCGCGCGAGATACGCGAGAAAGCGAAGAAGTGAGGTATCTAACAGAGAGAAGCAGAAAGATAGAAGAAGTGTTAGTCAAACATTGCCATGCGTGTGTCAGGGATTCTCATTAAACGACAAAGGAAGAACGAAACCGCGGACGGGATCTTGGTACTCCAGTCCGTCTAATGACGATCAATTTCATACCGACATTGAGAGACAAACTGGAGGAACGGGGGAGAGAAAGAAATAAATCGTTATTTATTAAGCCCTCCGAGATAATTCGCCTCCCCTCAAATGCTAAAATAAGCATTACAATTATAATAAACAAAAGTTGGTGATTGTTAATAGGGAAACTCAAATGTAAAACTATAGAAAAAGGAAATTAAACAAAATAAGATAGAAATAAAAATATGAAGGTAGCAAAAATACAAGAGGAGACATTCAAATTACAATAATTGCAGTAACAAGTAAAAATTTAATCCAGTTAACGTCCATTTACTAATGTAGATTAACTTTAATCTCATTTGATTTATTTCCTTATTTAATTCTTTATCCTTTTCTAATTCTTAGAACTGGAAAAAGATAAAAAGTAAGTTAAACTAAGGCTAATTCTACAATGTGCTTTTTATTTTCTGTTTCTTGCTGTTTGTCTCTTGTCTTGACCAAAGGTAAGAGACAAACAGAGACAAACAGCAAGAAACAGGAAACAAAGAGCACATTGTAGAATTAGCCTAAAAATTAATCTATAGAAATGGGTAGTTAAATAATAAGAGAGAGAGAGAGAGGGGGGGAAAGAGAGAGCTCTCCCCTGTTGTTTTCCTCGTCGTCTCCTCGTCTTCCTCCCACCAGCTCCGATAATTACAACCGGGCGTTCAACGAATGAGCAGGGGTATCATTAACACTTCCTGCCTCGTAACGATCCTCATCTGATACACGATACGCGCGATATTACCGCGCGCGTCACTGCGTAAACCTGTCAACCCGCCTAATCGACGTCGACGTGCCGCGTCCTTCTCTCGGTCCTCGCGACGATACGCGCGTTGCGTCATCACGCATCCGATTAAACGTCAGCCGGACTTATAGTTCGTGACGTATTTTACGCTTTTCTATATGTCGTTTACTCGAGCAATCAATAAAAAAAAATATAGGAAATTAAAAAAGAAAGAAAGAGCAACACATCCTGCGGGGCGCGTGATCCTGAAATTAGAATTAATCATCCTACCAAGGCACATTGGGAGACCCTTTCGATAACATGGACTATCAGACTATCCTCCGGCTCCTTGAGACGCGGCCGCAGGAATTATCCCGTCAATGCGCACCGGCCCGCGGGCCTGCTAATAACTACCAATTTACCTGTCTCGCTCAGGCGAAAACAGGTTCCGCATAAATTCTACCCCGTTTACGGCGGGGATGCTATTATGACAACTAAGTTGGCACAAATCAATTACGCACGAACATGCCGTGTAACCTCCCGCTATCCTTTCCTTACAGAAGTCCGGTAACTTTGAGAATTTTACGTTCTCTTTATGCTGATGTCGAACGCGAATCCCGGCGTTTATAATAACCTCGTAAATAGATTCCGGACGGAAACCACCGTATAATTACAGATATCTTTTGCAGATATTCATACGCAAATTCAGATGCATTTCAGATCGTTTTCGAATATTGGCACTTGTTCTTTTTTTTTTCTCCGCTAACGCTTTTGCGTTATGAAAGCTGGGAAAAAAATGTAATTAGTACTATGATACCAAACTTGTATTGATACTCGTAAAACGAGCCGATTACCTCGAATGTAGGGTAAATTTAGTTTCAAGATGAAACAGGGTGACAGTAATGATTTTAGCGCGATATGCGTGAAACTGAATTTACGTAGCAATCAAAAGCAAACGGCCGGTACAGACCGGAATCTCTGAAGTAAGAGATTCTCTGGCCAGGTATACTATTACTTGTTACAAATTAGTTTAATTAAATCTGTAATCAATATGATGGCGAAAGCAATCGTAACTCCCCATCTAAATAGGAAATTGAATGAAATGAATAATTTAGACAGAAATTAAAATAATAAAAATTATAAAATTACATAACTTGAGAAAATTACATAAAATTTACATACTCTTTACTGTATAAGCACTATAAAGATATACTTTAACATTTTTTTATTCTGCTTTGCTTGTTTAGTATTCATTATCACCATATAGCGTATTATCTGACGACGAAGTTGACCTGACTCTTAATCCTCAATTAGAGACTGACCAAAGTAGATCAGTGCTTTTGATTGGTTGCCACTTAGGACTCATTCAAAGATATATTTCGAATAACTTTGTATATTTTTGAAAAATGAGAGAAAAAGAAAAAAAAAGACAGATAGCTATAAGAGAAAGAAAGCAAATTCCTATGTCAACTGTTTTTATCCGCTATTTTTTTATCTGCTTTGGTCAGACTCTGATTAGAAAATCCGTAGCGTAGACGACGAGTTGGAGCAAGTCTCTCATCTATTCTAACAAGAATCGATCACGCTTTGGTTTCAGTAGCGGCTGCAGGCTTGAGCGGCAGTCTACTCGGAAGTGCTATGATGCCGCTGCACGTGGAGGGTAGCTCGCAAGTGCAGGTGCCGCGGGCCCTGATGCAGGCGTTCCTGCAGCAGGATCCGAATCATCCGGGCCTGGAAACGGTCCGCTTGCCGGCTCCGTCGTGTGGCGCCGATGAAGGCGGATCACCCCAACACTGTCGCGAAGTGGAGACTGAGCTGTGCCTCGTCTGTCGCCGTTGCGGCCGCGCGTATCCGCAGGAGTCGTCGCTATTGGCCCACCAGCGGTCCTGCTATCTGGGCAATCAGCAACGTCGCGGCGCCCTGCGTCTCGTGCAAGTGCGTTACTGCTGTTCGTTGTGCGAGCCCGGCGTATCAACGCGCACCTACACTACCGTGAGCGAGTGGCGTCGTCACGCCGAGACGCTGCAGCATCGAGTGCGTCTCGAGGCTGCTCAAGAGCGCCAGCAACAGCAGCAACAGCAGCAGCAGCAACAACAACAATATGACGGCGGCGCGCAATCCGGCGAGGAAACGAACCCGCTCACCGACGAGATGGAGGACGTTGTCAATCAGATCACTCTATTGGCGGCTCGCGCGGCCGCCGAGAGTACGACTGGTCAGCTACAGACCAGTGACCGGGTCGGCAATCAGGACAACAACAATGGACCCGATGCCAAGCGGCAGAAGCTGGTGCAAGAAGTCACCGCCCTCGCCGGTGCACGTTAAACGCCATCATATCGAAGCTCGGGGATTGGTCTACCATCTCTCTCAAAAACAGGAAAGTTGCGCGCAAAAAATGGCAGCGAATAACAATAGAACTAAGGACTGCAAAAGGAAAAAAAGTGAAAAAAGATGGGCAAAAGAGGGAGAGACGAGAACCTATAGACGTCACTTGGAGGAGGTCGGACCCCGAAGACGTCGCAGTGAACGAGCCAATGTTCCTAACCGGCGTTCCTAACGGGCAAGCACGGAGTGTCCATCTCGGTGATGCACCCCGTCGGGGGCATTTGCCCCGTGGCGGTAGGAGAGGGGGCAGGAAAGGGAGGCACATTACTCAGGCGCGGATGGCGGACGGTCATTGATGTTTCTCTCTCTTAATTTCGTCGTTTATGCACCGCCAGCACATAACCACCCTCCAACCGCTTCCCTGCCCCCTGGCCCCCGCCCCCCGCGGTTCGCCTATTATTTTTGTAATGCGAATCCCGCGAAGCGCGCGCCGTGAAAATGCGCGCTCTCCAAAGTTCCTCTCGTAGCACGAAAGAAAAAGAAAAAAATTAATAATAAAAAAAAAGGTAGTAAAAGGACAGAGAGAGAGAGAAGGACTCGACGAAGGACGAGCGAGCTAGTCTAGGTGGAATCGACTGCGGAACGATCGAACGAGCGCGATCGAGAAATCCTCCTTACTGGTCGGCCAACAACCGATCGATCGGTCGATCGATCAGTCAGTGGCTCGATCGGATCGAGCTGATCTTGGGCGCGATTCTTCTCGGAACGATGTGCGCGGTATGTTTCCAGGTGAGGAGAGTACGGGAAGTTCCGGAGGGAAAGTGCGTCGTGCGACGCGGAACGACGCGCGTCGAGGTGGGCTAACTTAAACGTTCCTATGTAAAGTAATAATAAAGATTTAAAGCAGAGTTACTAAGAAAAGAAAAAGAGAAGCAGGAAGATACAAGCGGACGCTGTTAGGTGCGGCGTAGTAGGGTAGATGGTGCGCGGCGCGCGAAACTAAAAACGCCGCCATCGTTACGAATACGTACGTACATATTCATATATATATATATACATACATCTATATATATATACACATATACATATATATATATATATATAGATATCTGACTGTCTCTATCACTCTCTTTCTCGTTTCGACGCGCCGTATGCACGTGGCTTTCCACTGACTTGTGTGAATGTGGATCTGCGTGCGTGCGGATGTATATGCGTGCATGCGTGCGTGCGTGCATGCGTGTGTGTGTGTGTGTGTGTGTGTGTGTGCGTGTGTGTCGCGAATCGTTCAGCGACTTCGATGGCGATGAAAAGGTAATAAAAAGAAAAGGAAAGCGACGAAAAATGAAGGAAAATTCAACAAGATACACATACACACGTAGCATACTCTTTCTCACCCACTTTCTCTACAATAAAAAACACACACACACACATACACACGACAGGCGCGCACTGTACACACGTGTACAAACGGGCTTGGCACGTACGTTTTTTTACGTTCTTTATTTTCCATTTTGATAAAAAAAAGAAAAATGTAGTAAGATGGCAGACAAAAGGGAAAACGACGGTATATACGGCAACGTAACAAACTCCCGGTGTGCCCGTCATCGACACGATTCGCATGCGCGAACGAGCAAGCAAGACCCAGAAACATGGTTCCTATATTTAATAAATTATATTTATTAACGCTAAACAAATGATTAGTAACAACGTTAATGATAATAATAAAATTAATAATAATAAGAGTAATAAAGTAATAATAATGAAACTAGTAATAATAATGATAGTAATAACGATAGGTATTTTAGAGAGCTGTCGGTAGCTATAACGATTATCGCTAAGCAACGCTCGATGAATCGAATCGATTGATACACATCGACGCTCTGGGTGGGGAAGGGTATAATGGGAGGGGCCCGGCATCATTGAAGGGATAGAATTTTACGTCTGTGTCCTCCGTTTCTCTCTCCCTCTTTTCCACAGTCTCGCGCGTATTATAAAACGTCTCTTGGAAATAAACACAAATTGTATGCACAAATTGTGCAGCGTAACGTAAGTGGAAAAATATGGCTCTTTACAGACTTTTTTTAATTACAAAAAAAAAAACACAGATAATGGACTAAATTTTCTACTGAGACAAATCAAGACACTTTAGCGTGTAATCTGAGATTTTTAAGTAGAATAAGACGAATTTTTAATTAGAGACGGCGGTTGGGGACGGAAATTTCAAAAATCATCTCGCGCGAAAATATTTTACACATACAGACGTCGTCCCGGATCACAAAGTTGGGAAAGAGGGAGGAGGGAGAGAATCGCGCCCTTTCGAATAGCAAGAAGGCGGGGAATGATGTAAAAAAATCGAGAACGACAAAGAATTCACTACTAGCTGTAAGTTACGGATAAATTACGATTAAACTATAGGACGTAAGGGGAAAGGGGAGGGGTGGGGGTGGGAGGGGGAGTACATGCGCGTCGAT
>NW_011627598.1:32246-50511 GCF_000204515.1 Acromyrmex echinatior | reverse complement strand
CATTGGCGAATTGGCGCGTTCGCGTCTCTGGGGGTAAAGGGGGCTCTCGGAGGAGGCGGGGGAGGGGATCTGAGATTCGAGGACATTAAAAAAAAATACGTGGTCGTTGAGATCAAACGAAAAAAAAAAAAAAACACGCGAAGTAATAACTATTTCTAAGGTACTAAGCAACTCTCGAGGTTCCTGTCTGCAAAAGATGCTTTTCTAACATAAAACGTTGGTAACGACGATTATTAATATTATATTTGAATTATTATTATTATTATGATTATAGATTACGATATTATATTTACATATATGTGGTCATGTATTGATTATTATCTATATAAACGTTACAGCGTTGAACTAGCGTACATTTTTAACACACGTACACACGTTCCAAAAAAAAGTGACACCACACGAGACATTTGTGCACATATACACGCGCATTACATATTACATCTCTATACACACACACACACACATACCCGCACTCTTATACCGCTACCTAATTGAATCGCTAAATATCGAAATTCTCAGCCGATCGTCTTTCCGACCGGCACGATCCACCTTTACAGGACGTACCGGGACAAAAGGAAAAGTATAAAAAAAAAAAAAAAGAAAAAAATAAGAAACCCAGAGCGGAATCTCTCTTCATGATAAACCGATACCTCGCAAAATGAGACAATTAACGGGTGTGATCAAGTCGTAGAATTAATTAAGACGAACCTCGCGGAATCGCGTGACCGCAAATCCGTACTGTCTTCAGGATCATTGCAAACGATAACTCTATCACTACCACTAGCACGGGGCAAGATGTTCCAAAACAAAATAAAAATAAAAATAAAAAAAAATAAAGCGCCCGGGGTTTGAAAAAACCGCGGCGCTAAGACTGTGAGAGAGAAGCGAAATTTATTTCCCTTCGTCGCGTTTCCTACATACGTATAGTAAAAGTCATAGAGAGGTGAGAATGCACTTGAAAACGCACAAGACGATGCGCTTTGGCCGGTATCCATCGCGATCTTAGTTTTTTCGAATTTGCTCGCGAGAGACAGAGGAGAGCGACGCGTTGTGAGGACCCGTTGTGTAATATTCGTTGACACGAATTAAAACACGCGTATACAGACAAATTGACGGACATACATACGTGCGCACACAAACAAACAAACAACAAACGAAACATACACACACACACACACACATACTGAAATCGAATTATGAACTCGGAGCTACACATCGCATATGAGCGTGAGTCTCAAAACGCGGGCTACGTACGTGCGCGTGTACGCAAAAACCGGCGCGTCGGTTTTGGCGTTTTGAGTTTCGAGTACGGAGATTGCGTGATAGAGTAACCGAACCTCGCTAGCTGTTCCTAAAAATCAACAATGAGTGAATGATGAGCGTGCGCGGATTATGTAATGGAGTGATGAGCTAAACGATACGAGAACGATATGAGGAAACGAATGCTATATACATATATATATTACTGCGTTGCGGAAGAGAATTAAGCGCGGCTGAGACGTCGCCGACGCAGTTTTCCGTCGACACGCGGCAAACACCCTCGCTAACGATCGATAAATCCCCTCTTTCTCTTTCTCTCTCTTCTCGCAGACGCAAACGCAATCGATCGCGAGGATCCATCGAGGACAACCTTTTTACTAGACAACCTTTTCGCTCGACGCGGAAGAGAGAGGTGAGACGAGTTTGAGAGAGGAAACAATTTGCGAGCTCCTGTTATATACTTTCATGAACTCGATAACAATAACCCACGGCGTGTCATGCTCGACGAGCAAACAGTCGGAATAATATCGCGTCGGTAGAACCGTTCGACGACGGAAAACGCTACGGTGTGATCGTCCAAAGTTTTTCATTTTTTTAATATCTCGTTGAGTTTCTACGAAATATGTTGAACGTGTCTATTTATTATTAACTCTATTTATTATTAACGCTATTGTGACTATTATTGCAATTATTACCACTATTGCGATTACTATTGTCATAATAATAATTATTATTATTATCATTATTATTGCGTTATTGTATCATTATTAGTACGATTATTATTGCCGATTAACTTGCGAATTTGTTCGTGCGGTACTTGATTGACTATTAATTAATAATGGATACTAATTGATAACGATAGCGACTAATTCTTGTGAGAGATTGCCATGTGTATATCTATATGTACTCACTACGGGGCACCGTCAGCCGCGCGTGGGTCCGCACACTCACCGATGGCGCGGGGCAACCCGAAAACGCCGGCCCGGGCAACCTCGATGATGTTGGCGCCGCGCACATCGGCTCGGCCCGCGATCGATATACCATTGATATCGACCATTGATATTCTGTTCAGGTATATCTCGGTGGTCCACCTTGGATTGATCGACACCGAAAATCCCATCTCTTTCTTGGACGCCGCTCTTTGCGCCTCTCGCGCCGCGGGGCCCTTTTTGTAAAACGCGGAGACGCAAACAGATCGGCGACGCAAACAGATCACGAAAATCTTGACGATCTTGATCTTGACAGTTTCAACAGGGACAGTTTTGACAGGGACGGTGACAACGGTGACGTAAAATCCACGCACCACTTTATCCGAGAGAACGTCCCAAGGACATTCCGCAGCGAACGTTCTGAGAAATATTCCCAGAACGTTCTTCTGTTCTTTGGAACGTCTTTGGAACGTAATGTTTCTTGGAGGTTTCTGTGCCGTATGGACGAAAGTGACCGGCACGAAGACTTTAGAGAGAAGATACACGTGCGCGTTTTATCGCGAGAAAAATGACCAGGTACGTTCGGGTTGCGTTTCATATACCTTCGACAAGTTAAATACGTACGTATATCGCATCTTTGATTCTCTAGCCAGTCGGGAGACTATCACTCGTTTCATTGAACTTTCGTTTAACTTGGCTCGTCGCATCGCGCGCAAGTTGTATCCCGCGAGAGTAATGATTTTCACGCGATCGATGATCGAGCGAGGGAAACGAGAAAACGGCGGGGCGAGTTTGCGAGTTCTCTCTCCTGGTCACCGCTCCGAGGCTTACGCACATATTCTCGCGTGTGTGTTACTTAGTGTTGGTTAGACTTGTTATTATCCATTCACGGTACCCGCGCATATACGCGTAAAACGCGCGTCTGAATTTTCCAACGACGGCGGAAAAAGGGCATGTGTGCACGCACGTGTATCGCGACGACGAACCACCACGAACCACCACGACGAACGGACACGGTTGTACCTGTAGACGAGCGAGATGGAAAAATACACGTCAGCGTGAACGCGTGCGAGCCCCAAAGGCAGAAAAATGAAAGGAAAAACCGAAGAAGGCGGCAGAGCCGCAATCGGAGGCGCCAACATCGTGCGGAAAAAACGGGCACGGTGCAATCATGTTCCTATTAGGTTTCATATCTAAGCGAGTAATTAATTATACCAGTAAATATAATGATGATGATGAAGGAAACGATGATATACGTTATTGGATATAATATATATATATATACGCATACGTGTGGTATATGTACACAATTTGAAAATCTATATCGAAAACACGTGTCCCAAACGGGACATTCATCCAAATTTTTATGTTAATTTAACATAAGATAAATATGTTAGGAAGCGACGCGTGAGTTAAAAAAAATACAAACATAACGCTAACACAATTTTGGAGTAAATTGTGAGAAAAATATTCCTTCAGTAAAATCAAGCTTATTGTAAAATATATTAAATTGGCACATTTTAATAATTTATTTTAAAACGTATTCAAACGTTTTTAGAGTACCATTATTTTTCATTCCCTTACTCATAAATATTTTAAAACTAAAAAAATGTTCATTATTATTGAATATATCAATTTAACATGAAATGTTCAAATCACATTATGCGCAATCATATTATGTTAAATTAACAATCGGATATGTTGAAAATTCAATACAAAGTTTTAATAAGAGCCGATTTTCACACAAACGAAATGTTTTTTTACTGTGTATATATACGACATGATATAGCTAAATTACCTGAATCCTCTTTTATTCCCTTGTAGATGAAATTAAGACACATAAGAAGTATACGTAATCTCTATACACGCGCCTCTATTTGGGTCAAATACGTACTGTAATAGGATGGCTTAGAATCAAAAAACACGCGTTGGAAAAACGATAAAACAGGAGCTTCTCGCGAACCGCGTGCTACCGTTTGGAAGAATTTTCAGCCATTGTTTTCAGTGTTGCCAACTTAAGCGCTCTTATGGCGCTGTATCCTTAAACTACTATCACAGTACATATGCGATAGTTCGCGTTGCTTGTACTTTTTGCATTCAACATCATGGCTTTTATTTCTTTCGTTATAACATCCGAATATATATCTATCTCCTTTTAAGTAAAAAAAAGTTTGGGGAATTTCAAGCAATGCGAACGAACCTTATATAGGCAAAGGAATTCATTTTCAACGAGTAAGGTAAACTTTATTCCTCCTTTCATTCGATTCCTATTTCTTCCTATTTCCGAGCTATTAGCTATCATGAAGTCATTTTTAAACCTGTCGGTTTTCGGTTCCAACCGATCTGATCGATATGTGCGAGTTATAGCACATCTTCTTGAAAGCATTATCTTCAATGAAAATCGCATGGAGGACAACGTGATGGTGAAAATAAAGGAAGAAGAAAGAAGGAGATTGCGAGAAAAATAATATTTGGTTCCTAACACGTCATTCAGAACCAACGCACATTGAATTGACTTTACGTTCGTATTCAAATTTCGCTTAAAATATCTCTTGCAATATATTCGAAGATTTCGTTATATTCTTTTCTTTCATAGCTTTCTTATCTTCGATATAAAACTTACAGTCTTGGTACATAATAAGTATAAAATATTCTCAATTTATTGCATTTTCTTGGAAAAAGTGGTACAGCAAAGGAAGACTAACAAAATGTTAAAATTGATATAAAAATAAATATTATTTTTATAAAACTGTTTTGTTTTTCTGTTAAATATAGATTATTTATATTAACTTGTAAGAATACTTCACATTTATGGCTAATTGTAAAACTGTACTACGTAGTTTAATAACTATTAAATCTAATGAGACAATCTCATTGAGACAACGTTTAATTATAAATTTTCAAGTAACAAACAATAAGATAGTGCAGGAAAGGTTCTGACGTATTTCGTGTTATTAAGAGACATATATATGTTAAAGATATTAAGAGAATCAGCAGAAATAAAAACACAAATTCGATGCATTCGAGCCACAATAAGCTGTGAAATTATCTCTGAAAAGTTCGTCGAATTACGTGACAACACCGCCGAAAATATCATCAGAGTCTGACCGCGAACATTGTCGCGGACGCGCGAGCTGTCAGGCGGCACTGCCATTCTATTACGCTGGATTTCATTTTATTTCCGGCTTGCGAGGCACCCCATTTCCGGATGGCGAGTATTAGTTCACCCGCAATTTGCATAGAGACACGAAACACGCTCGCTTGAAGAACCAATGTCGCGTGATAAACTCGCTTATCGGCAATGCCGGCGACGACTTGACTGCCGTATTTTCAATCACGGCCCTGCGATCGCGTCGCTCGACACGACACGTGACCGATGTTCATACCGTAAATAATTTTGTCGATTGTCGATTATCCCGTACGAGGTCTGTGCAAAACGTAATAATCCTCGAACTTCTCTGTTTGTGCACTAATTTGAAGGGTCGTCAAAACCACAGTATCACGTGATAGGTCCATATAACTAAAAACAGACACCACGTGCAGTATTCTATACCTTGTTTATTTTTTGTGCAATGTAATTTTGTGTACGTTTAAGGTGTACGGAAAGAATACTGAAGTATCTAATAATTTTGCTAAATGCAGACTGAAAATATTTTTATATCAAAATGTGATAGTTACATGTAGGACACTCAAATTAGAAGTTGCTAAAATGTCAAAATTTTTTGTAGCATTGCTTAGCAGGCTTGAGTTTCCTACATAATTATTTTAATGATTTAACAAAATTATTTTCAGATATAAATTAAATGTTTAATATACTTCAGCAAAATTTTTCTTTTCGTTTCCTGTTTGTCATTTTTTTTTTTTAATGTACGGCTATCAATATTGATGGACCTAAGTATGAATTTATAGGCTTATTGATCACTAAAGCTTTCGTAATTTTCATAACATTAAGCATGACCAAATGGTTAAACATTGATTCTTACCTGTAAATCCAACCAATCATATTCAACCACTCGATAAATAGACTACCTGCTTTGTTCGGTTTGAATATGCCTATTGTGTACGATTCATGCAGTGTTCACAGTGCATCTATATTGATGAACAAAATCATATTGCATAAAAAGTAAATGGGACAGAATGTTGCATGTGCGATCCATTTTTAAACTAAAGACCTCTTCTATCACGTAACATCAGCGACTTTGTCACTCCTTTAAATTGGCATGTAAATAAAAAAATTCGATGACTTTTTAAATCTTATATATTGCAAACATAACATAAATAATGTTTTATATCAACTAGAAAAATCGTCTATCTGACTAATCAAGGCTTTTGCTTATAAAATAATAATAATAATAATAATAATAATCAAGCCTACATAAATAGTTACCAAAGCTTTAGTAAAATAATTTAAAAACTAATGTTCCGTTAGTATAACTAAAACAGATAGAAATAATTAATTTTTCTTTTCTAAATATTATCTTATTTAAATATTTTCTAATTATTATCAAACGGTTGATTACTATTATGTTTGATAATATTGTATTACTACATATTATAAATATATTATAAATATGCTAAAACATATTTGATAGTTATTATCAGACTTTTTTTTAGTGCGTGTACAGAGATTAAGTAACTGCAGCAGGAATTTTTTCGAAATAATCATACTAGAATAATACTAGATTATACTAAATCCGGACGTATTCTATTAAATACTAATTTATTAGAAAATCGATATTCCTGCATTGTTTCTCTGGGTTCCTCAGGGTTGACAACGCTGGTTTTAATGCGTTTTTTTAATTCGTTTAGCTTGTTTCTTTCAAAGAAGTTGAATCGAGATTTTCGCTTTTTCATCGTATATTTCTTGACAAGAAAATTCGCTCCTCGACGAAAACTACGGTAAGTACGGTATTTTAACAATTTTAATGAATCACATTTTGTATGGTTAAAATTCGTCAGAGATGCAATATCAAAGTAACAAACTTTTTAAACTGTTACTTTATTTTTATTTTAGAGTACGAAGAAAAACTTTAAATTTTTGTAAAGAAAGATATACCATTAAACTTTTATAACACAACAAATTATACTTTAACTTATAAAGACGAATAAATAAGAACAAATTTATATAATTAGCAATAATTATTTGAAAGAAGAAATTTATGTATCACAATATTACGAGTGCACTGCTTCGGTTTGTTAACAATCATCAATATAAAAGCATTGAAATAATTAAGCTTAAGAAATATTATTAGCATGTTGTATTAAAAAAAAAAAACAAAAGATTACATTATATAAAAAATGTGTAAACACAATTTATCTTCTTATTACATACTTTAAGATCAAAAATTGCTTGTCGCAAGTCTAAATAAATAGATATGTCAGATTGGTCACGTCTGAAGCTGAAAGCGATATTTCCTCGTAGCCAGATCACACTTTGTAGGAAATTCGAACCAGTTCAAAGAGCACACCTATGCGGTTGCGGTACACGATGTATATGCGTATGACGTAACGACGGTGTCGCGGATATCCTGTGTCAGAGAAAGATTACGACGGAAGTAGGAAGAAGGGAAAGGAAATAGAAGAGAGTCGCTCTTCAGGCCGCCCACCCACGTCTCTCGTTCCCGAAGAGTGTTTGCTCGTGAGATGGAACGCAAATTAGGTTTGGACGGGGATCGAAGCTCCGACGTATCGAAATAAAGGCGGGCACGTAAAATACACGTCACCTAGCTACCTAGCCACCCGTAACCTTTCGGGGTAAAAAGGGATGAGGAGATGCTATATCTACACTCGTCTAAGCTCGTAGACGCTGTCAAGTTCCTCTCTACCTTTGAGCAGAGAAACATCCTCGTTCGCAATGTCGTTTCGTATGCTAACCATGGTTTCATATGTCTGTATTTTCTCGAAATTGTAGTAGATTGTTGTAACATCAATGAACGCGACGAATCGCTTCACTTTTGTTTGAAACATTTCTTGTATTATTAATAATTTCGAAGAAAATTGACTGGATTGATTAAAATGAATCATATCCTGTATATATGATGACTTCCGAGACCCAATTATGTTTCTTTATGCAAGGCATCAAGTTGAGAATTTTTAACATACCTGAACATAATTTAACATAATATGATGTTATTTAAATATTTTATGTTAAATTAGTATTTAACATTTTTATAATTAAAATAACACAATTTATGAGAAAACATATAAAAATAATGTAGTTTTAAAACATGAATTCTGGGATAAATAAATGAAAATGAATGTACGTATTAATTTAACAAATTATAAAAAAATTAATTTACTGAAAAAGATATGCTTTCACAATTTATTTTCAAATTTATCAAAGTATTACATTTTTTTGTTAATTTTTACATAATGCTTGTGTCATTTTTTGACACATTCATCTTGTGTTAAATTGATACAGAAATTTGAGTAACCCTCACATAGAACATGTGAGAAAAGTGTTTTCAACACCAATTTTCCAGCGTGTAATAAATAAATTAGATAAATACCGGACGGTATCAAGTATGTAATTAGCGGTAATTTATTCATGAAAAGTGGCAACTCGCCAGCTACAAGCAACCAGATACTGCAAACGAGCATTATGCTAATTTCGAAACCTCAGGATATTAATGTCATTTTGACGCAGTTGATCTTTTCCATTTCGCCAAACGCCGTTGCGTCGCGTTTAACCCAACCGATCCGTCGTAATGGCGGTACGCCGAGAATGACGAGTGTCACTATACAGATTTAACGATACGTCGCGCATAAAAACATTTCTCCATTATACGAGATACGCTCTACGAGGTAGCAGGTGTTAACGTTATTGCCCATTACAAAGTGCTCCTCTCTAAGATTTGCATAAGACGCTAGACGACTCATTCCGCGCGCGCGTTATCGTCGCTATTGTCGCATTATGCATTCTGAGAGATACAGCTCGCTGTACCCTGCATAATTTGCGCGAATGCAAAAAGACGTCCTTCGCGATATCTCACTTAACACGCATCTGGTTGAGGAAACGAAGGAGGCTAGTAAATGGCAAATGCTGCGCGAAAACTATCGATCGATAATTGAACTGTTAAACGATGTATGTAACATTCTTCATGTTTTTAAAATAGATATCTTCAATGCAAATCCTAATTCTTTCTTCTTATAAGGTTTCGTATTATCTATTTATAGATCTAGACAAAAGAGATCGAAATTTTCCAAATTTAAATTTGATTCGAAATTTATGAACGTGGACTGAACATTGACACGACGACGCTCATTACGTTTCGACTACCATTATGCTCAAAATATTAGAATTGTCGAATATTAGAGAAGTCGTGGCAAGGAGTCTTCTTGACGAAAGGAAATGCAGAAATAAATTCACCTATACAGTTTCCTCGCATCCTACCTATTTCTACTCAATCGCATTGCGAATACATCCTCGCCATTACGTGCCAGAGTATCTGGTTACCCGTGCAGCTATGTATCTACAAAACAATTTGTATCGAACTCGATATAGTTTCTATCTCGAATGTATAGTTTTTCTTCTAAAGGGACTGGTTCGATGTACGTCTTTGCACACAACACAAGTCAAAAATATAATATGAGTTTTATTAAAAAATAAACAATATTAAATTAAATTTGTTGCTGTATTAATGTAAAAGAATCTCTGATATTATTTTTGTCTTAACTTTGTTAATCTCTGATATTATTTTTATCTTAACTTTGTTAATATAAAAACTAAAAGAATTTATATTATATAAATAGTAATAATTAATATATAAGTATTAATAATAAGCATTAATAATAAGTATACGTATATGACCTATAATAAATAAACTAAATAGACTGCAAAATGAATAAATTAAATATAAGTAAAAATCAAAGGTCCAGATACGGTCGAGGTTAAATTTTGATGCTTAATGATATTTATATGTAAATTTTAAATACATCTTCTAGTTATGTAAACTGCAGATTCAAATTCTGGTGTAATACTTTTCGCAGTAAATTCTTCAGTGTTTTACTTGTTAGCATTGTTGTTAAATTGACGATCAACTTAATTTGTGATATTATTTCAGTTTTAGATTACGATTGCATTTTCAGTCCTATAGTATTCGACGCAGTTTTTATATAACTAGAAAATGTACTTAAAATTAACATATTATTTATAAATATAAAATATTATATATTAAAAGCTCTAACTTTGATCATATTTAACTCTTTCTTCTTTATTTATTTGATATATGCAGTAACCTATTAATTTTTACTTACATATAATACACAAATCTAACAGATTAAGTAAAAGAAAGTAAATAAATGGGTAAGTATATATATATTCTCTCTATTTACGCACTCTATTTGCACGAAATGCCAAATATAAATCTGCATTACAAACAGTAACATTGTATCCATTTTCACGCCTCAGAAATATTCGTTATATATTTTGTCATCATTTTTATCTTGTCCTTGTTCTATTTCATTTATATTACGTTGGCATTGTCATAAATCGATAGATAGCTCTAAACTTGTTAACGTTGCTGGTCCGGATAAAGCACGTTATGTGTCTAAAGCTTACGTCACACCGCGATATTACGACGCGTTACCTGGAATTACTGCGATACACAATTTTATTCTCGATTTATCTTCTTCATCCAACGAATTTCCTTTTTTTCTGTATAATTCTTTATGTATAAATGACACCACGATAGCCGCCAAATTATTTACGAGAGGCTTATTCGCCTCGGATTCGTCCTCCAATTACAAACGTTATAATAATTCTTTTAAATCGAGAATACAGTGTACCCAAAAAATTTTGCGATACAGTCGAGACAGGCACGAATCTTTTAACAAAATTTAAGCAACGTATTTTTAATAAATATCCTCCTTTTTTATCTGTTTCCAATGTAAATTTCCGTTTCTATTTTAGACAAAAATGTATAAAATCAAAATAGATTTATGTTAATGAAAACATTTATTGTCATTCATTAAATTCCATTGGATATCTCAAGATGATTCACAGAAAGGCGAAATAAGTATGTTTAAAGAGACAAATAGATTATAGAATAATGCATAGTTAAGTATCACGCGATAAGTCTATCTTGCTAAAGTCTTAAGCACAGATATATCACTAATTTGAAATCATGCCACCCGGTATATGAAAAACGTACATCTTCGCGCGCTGCAGCACATGAGATTGCTATACCTATATACACGCTTACCAGGAGGTCGTATCTTCTCGTTAGCCGCGCGATGAGCTACCCGCTCGGTAGAGTCACGTTTTTAATTTCTACCGGGCCGGCCTTAGTTCATTTTCACACCCCCACAGAACGCGAGAGCCGTGCAGAGCCGTTCGTCGGGCGTCTAATAAGTAAATAATAACTTGTTCCGCCACATAACTTCTGTTGGAATCATTTCTCTTTCATGTACGAGCGTGTTCCCCGTTTTATATGCAATTAATACGGATTCCCGGACGATACAGCCGCTCGAATATAACTACAGAATCTGATTTGTGATAATCATGTTATCCGGATAAGATGAAAAATTCATTACAAAACGCACACGAAAATGCAAGGCGAATTCGTAACTAAAATTTGCAACATAGAACAAAATGAAAATTTGAGAAGAAACAGTATGACTCTTTTGCTAAAATCTATTGGAGATTTATTATTACATTATTTCACGATTAAATCCATTAATAACAAAAAATTATGTTACGGAATATTTTTTATTAACTAAATATGTTTTTTAAGATTGTTATAAAAATTAAACAATCGGGATAAGATAGCTTGAAAATATACTTATTAAAAAAAATATATTTAATACATTTATTAAAAAATGTATCAAATATACAATATTTTTTCTTTGATGTAAATGTAGATAAAAAGTATATGGACTGCTGTTTGTAATGCAGATTTAAATTTTATATGTAAATAAATAAAAAAATAGCTTTCTGTATTTATGTCATTTAGAAGGTAAAAGATTAGAAATTTTACATGCCCGCTATTTTAACTTTTTCTTATTTGACAAGTGTTAATTGACTGCTCGTTATACAGCAAACATAACATGAAGAAACAAATCATGTTTCTGCAGAAAATGTGTTTTATCTAACTTTATTCTTTTCATTTTTTTTCGTTTCACAGAAAACATGTAAGTATATCGCGCGTATTTCTACATACGTGTATATTTAAAACACATAAAAAAATTTCAGAGTTTGGGAAAAAAAATATTTAATCTAACATTCTCAATACGAGATATATAAAAATATTTGCGAAAAGGTTATCTATATTAAATGACAAACAAAACCTTTTTGAAATTCAGAGTGTGTTCAATTACTGAGATGCACGTCTAATCATATGCATTACCAATATTACGGTTTCTAATAAAATTCTACGAAAATAACATTGATGTGTTTCCCTAACATTTCCCGTTTCCCTCCCACAATTTACTATTACTACATTTTAAGGATATTAACATCATCATTAGCCTTCCTAGTAATTTCGAAATAGATTCTCACGATCGAACGTGCATGCGTGTGCACCTTAGATAACTGACGGATGTAGCTATAGGAGGAAATAAAACATAGAAGGACGAGGCTTGGCAAAAGTATCTTCTCCTGAGTGCCTGAATACGTAGACGTGTGCCGCAGGGAGGAAAGAGAAGCGGACGGGGAGGGGGGAGTCCGAGGGAGGTGGATAGCCCAACCTCCTTAGGATGCATGTGTTTGCCTTTAATACATTTTTCGACGATGTTGACCGAGGCGTATCTCCAACCCGTCCGCGTGTGCGCGCATATGTATGTGAAGCCAACAACCTACAGGGTGCCACTAAAATATTCACCTTGTCAGAGCTAGCCCACAAAATGTGGCTGGCAATTTCCGCGGTGCCAAATTCAAAGTGCCGGGAAATGAGAATAAGAAAGAGGGATGAATTCTCCGGAGGACCTGCGCTCTTTGCCTGACTCCGTAAAAGGCATCTTTACTCTAATATGCATTACGACTAACAATTTAAGACAAGGAAATATTTCTTCCTTGCTTGAGTTATTTCTCCCCGGTCAAGAAAATAAACTTTGAGCTCGTCAACTTCCAAAACTTAATTTTTTTTTTTAACAGATATAAGTTGGTACAATAAGGACATAAAATTATTTTTTAGGTGCATAAAAATGACATAAAAAAAAACGAAAGATTGTATTTTTAAAAAACATACTTTTATCACACACACTGGCATTTTAAATCGTCTAAAGAGAGCTATTATTGCAAAAAATATTATCTCGACGGGATCCGAACCCGGATGTTTCATATTCCATACACGGAACATATATTTTTATTTCTCGACAATCAGTTGTCATACCAAAATTACATTACAAAATTAATATTACAAAATTTTAATGATTAAAAACATTAACTTTTATTTTCTAGAAACTTTGCTTTTTTTTAATTGTGTCGTAATAAATGAGCGATATGTAAAATGGTATTAAAAATAAAGGTGTACAATAAATATTAATGTATTCATTGTGCTTTTAATTTATTAACGCGCAAAATACGATGCACTATTATGCATCCATTAATCTATTTATATATAAATATAATAAAATTACAATACGTATAATTGTATGAATGTGTGAATGTATTCGACGTTTCTATTTAAATAAGTTTTTTGTCCGAATAAGATCGCTACATAAGGATGGCCGGCAATTTGCAATATAACGCGTTTTGTCGTCCATTGCTACAACGGCCGAGCAATCTCCGGGATGATTTCACGTGCATTTTGCCGCAGTCTTGCGACCGGTCGCAAATTCAAAAAGGTCGGATTCAAAGACTCGCCGGCGCTATTTCCGCGAAAATCATTCGTGAAGGATCTCCTTATCTCACTATGCAAGAAGAAAGAAAGAAGGGGATAGAAATTGACAATTCTTCTGGTCTCAACCTGCGCGAGCGACCCGCCCGTCCTCGCCCTTCTCAGGACGTAAAGGTCTGAAAAGATGAGAAGCAGAGAAGAGGTGAGAGGGAGGCAGGACGAGTGTCCTAGTGCAGATAGAAGAGGAGCGAAAATTCGCGAAAGCTACACCAGAGCAAAGGAAAAATGTGTACGGGAGCCAGAAGACGAAGAGATAGACCTGGAAGGAAGAAGACGAAGACGAAGACGAAGACGAAGAGGAAGAGGAAGAGGAAGGAGAAGCACCCGTACAGTGTTTGTCCAGGAGGAACCGAAAGAGTAGCGAGTGTGTTCGTAGGGAGCGCGGGCAAGGAGACGAAACGAAAGGGTGGCCACCCCCTCACCCGACAACCACCCACGTAGGTGGTGACTGTGTTGCAGAAGAGGTCGGAGGTGGGATGGCTCCAAGGCAGTCCTCTCTTAGAGCATTTCAATATATAGCGAGGGCCTTTGAGGTTGCGGGGGTTCCGGAGGTGGGAACGGGACGAGAAGGGGGCACCCACCTCCGCGATGCTACGAGGAGGTGCGTGGGGTGAGAGGCGCTATTGATTCTTCTTTTAATCTCGTCGCGACCCATCCCTCGTGCCAACGTAGGGGGAAGCGAACGAAGGCGAAAGAAGGACCTAAGGGGTGGCGGGACCGATCGTCCTCGGTCGTGGAAGACGGAGGGACCGGCGGGGATGAGCCTTACTTATTTGAATGTGTCGTCGCGCGAGACAAAAACGACGGCGAATCCCTAAAATCGATGTGGCGTAGCACTGCCGTTAACTCGACGGTGACGCCGTCATCGACACTTGACGGAATCGCAAAAAACTCGACACTTGCGTGGGCTCGCACAAAAAAGCCTACGTGAATATATTTATGCAAAGGAGTGAGAGAAAAAGATGGAGACAGGGTGAACACCTTCGAGATGATATTTGTGTGTCTATTGATTGAGTGCCAGCACCAAGCACTGCCTGGGGCTGTTTCGATTCTCGCGGAGTCGAACGTGCCGAGAATCGTAATAATATGGTAGTGCAACGTGGATATTTTAAAAAATAATTTAGAGCTTGTATTATAAATATTTTTAGATCGACAATTCAAATAATTTTTTCAC
The DNA here is from genome assembly GCF_000204515.1 of Acromyrmex echinatior. Next base: position 35,311 of record NW_011627598.1, on the reverse strand, counting down.
AAATCAAAACAAATCAAAGCTTTTACACAAAAGTTATAGCGCGTGCCAAAAATTCGTGATGATAAAGGAAAGATATAAAAGGAAAGATATAAAAGGGATATAAGAATATGTTAAATATAAAATCGTGGATAAAACTTAAATATTTTAATTCACGAATAGAAAAATTTTTTTGAAAAATGAATCAAGAGATAATAAGAATTAAGAAATAATTCTATTTAGATTATAAATTGCAATATAGCTAATTTTTAACTACCATGTTGGAGTCAGTTGTTTGTAATAAAATTTATTTGTAATGAAAAATTCGTCAAATGTTACAGTAACAATGATTTCAATTCTTCCTCATTGATTTTGTACTAATATAAATCATGAAAAATAAGAATGAAAATAGTCTAATAAAAAGATTTCAAACGATAAATAAAGTATTTAACGAAACATGGTGTAAGTTAATAAAAACAAAGATCCATCATACATATCGACAATCATATTAACGCAAAATTTTAGTGATTTGATTTTGCTTTAGATACTTAAATAAACAGCATATTTTTCTCATATTTTCTCATATTTTTCAGAAAAGGAAGTAGTTACATTTTTCTGCTGTATACCGCGTGTTACACATCTATCGCTTGAAAATCGTGATTACACGGAGATAGTAAAGACACGCTGTAAAACGAAATCACGATATCCCGATTTTCGTAAGCGTAACGGCACTCGCTGCCTGCTAGCAACAGATCCTTAAAGCATAGGCGTGTCGCACGTGCCAGCGGGGCATTAAAAGTCCATAAGTATGGGCCGCATGCAGCGTATAAAAATTCAGGAAACGCAATAAGCGCAACGAAATAAAGTCGCGCAGTTTCTTCCGTTATCCGTTATACGTCGCCTTCGCCGCTATCCCCGCTGTTGCGGTACTCCCGAGCGCACCACCCCATCCTTCGCTTCTCCCAACAGTGTGCCAGGAAGACTCTGCACCCTTAATAGAAACAGAGAGAGGAAAAATGGGCGATGCGAAGAGCGGCGAAGGCGAAGGGGGAGAGGAAGAAGGAGGGAGGGGGGGGGATAGGGAGGGTAGAAAAATCAGCCCCCGCGACCGGAGCAGTCAGGGAACAGCGACTGAAACGACAGCGGTGGAAGACGACGGGAGTAGTCACCCTATTTTTTTTAGTCCCGACTGGGGTAAGATATTGATTTTTTTTTATTTTATAATTAGGGGCTCGCACCCCACTTGGCTGCCAGAAAAACACGTCACCCTGCAAGGCGCCTTCACTGCGAAAATTCGCCTCTCTATTGCACACCCTCGTGTGGTCCACAAATGTTTCCTTGTATACGTTGCTGAAATGATCACGTACTTCGTACTGAAACATCATTGAAAGTTAATATTCGAGATTCGTAATTCCGATATTTTTTTGATACTTTCGTATGTCTGCTCCAATATACGTTTCTTGATATACGTTAATGATTTTTTAATAATATTTACATTACTATAGTTTTTACAGATCGAATCAGATACTGTTTTGAAGATTACTATAAATCTAGATGTTAAAATTAACTTGGAAACAATGAAAATAATATTATTTCTGATAGTTAAATGTTACTTTTGGACAAGACAAATATCTAGGTACGAGTCATATTGTTATTGTATGGATTTTGTTGTTTTTATATAAACTAACAGGTTTTTAGAACACATTCCATGATAATACGTGACATTCCCATCGTTGTCTAAATAAATTTATTTTCTATATCGAGATCAATAACGCGGCACGTCACAAACGCTCTCACGCGACATCAATGATTTCACAGGGAGATACGGCACGCTGCGCATTGGATTAAATTGAAATCGCAATCCCATGCATTTCCCCGGCGACATATACGTTCTGCTCATCGATCTACACATAATCTACATCATTTCCGACTCTTCAAATTAAAAAAAAGCCCTGACATAGTAACGCGTACCGCTTATTCTATCGATTTCAGCAACAATCCGATGTATGTTCTAACTTGTGCAACATATTTGATCAATGTTTTGATTTTCTAAAAGATGTGTAGATGGCTTCATTTAACAAGCAATCACGCATATGATACAAAAGTTTGCTGTAACATTTGCAATATTGCTGGAATGATCTATGCTGTATAACCCTCAATATATATTGATATATCCCCAATTGAAAAGAAGCAAAATACATTCTTTGATACAAAATATATGCACAGATCTAAACAAAAGTACCATTATCTCAAAAATGATAACAGATACGGTAAAATGTTATAGAACTTTCAATTCCTCTCAAGACCTACAAGAAATGTCATAGGTCCAGACCTAAGCGTAATTATCTATGAATAATTTTTTATTAAAGTGTGTATAATCTATTTACTATTAAATTTTGGTCAAAAAATAATTTAAATAATTCATTCGTTATTTTGCAAAAGAAATGATGGCATCTATTGCGCGGCAAACTTTTAAGCTAAAATCACGTCCAGAAATATCCCAAGACGCACACACCCTGCACGGGTAACCGTCACTTCCGATTTCCTTCAAAAAAATCAAAGGCATCCCCGTGAAACTCGTGAGCGCAGCGCCCTAAAGAGGGAAGAGAAGATCGCTAGAAATCACAGCACGCCAGGCCTCGTCTCGACTCTTTCTCTGTGTCTCTCTCTCTCCCTCTCTCTCCCTCTCTCGTCCCCTTTTTCTCTCTGTTTCTCTTTTTCTGCCTCAGACTCTTTCGTTTCTCCATACGAGATTCCAGGATTCGTAGAATTTCCACCGAGAGGGTGGCATAGGTCGTCGGGTGGGTGGCAGGGTTCGTCGACGATGACGATGGGGTGAGTTCACTCGCGAGGCCGGAGGCCGTCGAGGTATGGGAGATTGCAGCAACCCTGCAAAGTACAAAGAGGCGGCATAGGCATCCCTCTGCTCTCCACCGCTCTCTTTCCACTCCTCCGACTATCCCTGAGTTTCCTCTCGCGCGCCCTCAGCTGCGTTTTCTTCTCGCTCCCACTTTTTACAACACGAGCTCCGCCGGGCACTCCTTGTCCCCCTCTCCCCCCCCCCCCCCGCCACTCCCCCACGCCGGGGG
>NW_011627598.1:17974-32226 GCF_000204515.1 Acromyrmex echinatior | reverse complement strand
CCCCCCCCCCCCCCCCCCCCTCGTCATTCCTCGTCGTCGGAGGTGACAATTCCTCATCTGCCTCCGCTCACACCTCCGACTGATTCCTTTGCAACCCCCTCTAAGCGAGCACTCACGCACACATTCACACGCTCATACATATACTCACGTGCTCTCTCGAGCGGGGGTGGGTAACCAACACCAACACGAGCATACCTAACGAGTCGGCTTGTCACACACAGAGTATAATATGCAAAGACCCGCCTCCAGGTTGCCATGGAAACTTGGGAGCTGGTGCGAGAGGTGCCCGGCGAAGGGAGGAGAGGTCGAAGCGGCGAACGTGGAGCGAAGAGGAGAAGGAGGTACGAGGGAACGGAGGGTGGAAGCAGACACTCTTGGAAATTTGTATAACTACCCCCAGGGGCGGCCAGAGGCGGAGGGTGGGTAGGTGGGGGCAAGGGGATAGCTGAGTGTAGAGAAGGCGGGGGCACACACATCGATCCGGGAAACCACCCCGCGCCCAGGGCTCCTTCGTCATCTCTCAGAGCTACTGCCACCCGTCCACCACCTTGCTCTCGCTTCTCCATCCCCCGGCCCCTTGCTATCCCCCTCGCGCCGCCCTCCCTTTCACGGGCAACTTTCTGCGTGCCTGCAATACTCCCTATGCCGAGTGTTTATGTCGTCGTTGGTGTTAAAACCGTCGGCTTTTCTGAAGTTCGATGCACCTCGTAGAGGTTTTCTCAAGTGCAAATTAAACGAACGAATGCATTCCCGCGTAGAAACAATCTGTTTAATTCGCGAAATACTTACAGGCAAGTTGGAATCTTTCTGAATTATACTTGTAATATATAGTGATAAGGTCGCAGATAATAGAACTTATTTCATATTCAAGCAGAAAAATCATATTACATAAGCTTAGTATTTATGTATATAATTTATGCACCTATCCTGTTATTTAGATATAGAATTTAATTTCCATTTAGAGCTACGTATATTTACTATTATCACATTATAATGATTACTTAAAAAAATATGAGTGTGAATTTAATGAATTTCATGTTTGTAACACTGCGTTGTTTATATAAATCTTACCGCATTAGTTCTTACCACTGATAAGCACCAGGCATTTAAAATCAGTACGGGTATTAACATCAACACGGTGAGAATTATACGTATAGATACCGCATGTTAAATCCACACCTATATTTTTTGAATATAATATTACGATAAATTAATTAATTATTAATTGCATCTATTGATTTCATATTATTTCTCAATAATTATTTTCGATACATGTAAAATATAGAAAAATTCAATCACAAAACATTTGGAGTATATTATAAATTCTGACAGTTAATACATAGAAATATATATATATATATATATATATATATATATATACATAAGCAGTTAGTTTTAATATAAACAAATATTCGCTTGCTGAAGTTTTTTACCGACAAATTTCATCTTAAAGCTCAATTAAGATAAAATATGAGTGTGTATTATTAGTAATAATCAATTATTCATGTAAAATCATCAAACGCGCGTTTAAAGCAGCGTCTGATTTCACATTGTGTCTAAAGAGGCCTATTTATTAAGATATGTAGTGTCGAATGAAGAAGATGAGACCTATATTCTTAACAAGAATTTCAAGATCGTAGTAGTTCATTTGCCGAATGATAAATTCGCATCGCATAAACTCGTAATAACTTTCCTACAAGGATAGATTGCTCCCATATCTCAACAATTGTAGCGGACCCATACATTATTTAACGCAAACATTATGCAAGGATTCTAGTTACAATCGGTAATTGTAGTCCCACCAAGACAGTCTTCGATCATGCGAGCCCGGGCAGCCCTGGGCAAGAAATTCTTCTTTATTGAATTGCTTTTGCTGCTCTCTCGAAAATAGACGTATAAATCACGCCGTGAGAGCGTGAAAACGATCCGTGGATGCTTCTATTTCGTTCGCAACCGCCATGTTGTATAGTTTTTCGATGATAGCTCGACCTCTCGAAAATCTACCGTTTCTTTTATATTATAAGTCAGAACAATTATTAAACCAAAGCTATTTATCAATTAAATCTTCATTGCAAAAATAATTGCTTTTTCAAAGCAATTTACTAATAGTAAATAACTTTTACTAATAGTAAATAAGAATTTAATGTCATAAACAAATGTAATATCTTTGATCTATTGAACAAGTTCAATGAATCTCTTGGTAACTCATTTAAAATATTTATAACATATTTATCTAAATTATGTTTAAGGTAATATACAAGGCTTAATAAGATTATTAGAATAACAATTAAAAATGAATAAAATGAGAGGCAATTATAATAGAAGCTACATGAGTCAAAGCTAGGTGTTAAATTATTTATTAAATCTAATCATATGTAATAACAAACGTTCCGACTTTTCTATTGAATAATTCTCAATGTGTAACAAATTTATATATCCATAATTATATTCAAACCAGTACAATATAAGTGAAAAAACGGCATTAAACATAAAATTAAAAATGTGACAACTTGAAACAATGCAAAAATACTCTTATGGAGTGCAATTCGCTCGCAAGTATTTTTAAAGATGTAATAGAAGACTTTGAACGAAAACTGTCTTAGGTGGATGGTTGTCAATAATGTAACGTAAAATATCGAAAAATAAATGTGATATGCGGGACTAAGATTATACTGTTAAAACAGTGAAAATGACGAGATTTTTCAATTATTTTTAATTCAATATAAAAGAATACTGTGGTGTTATATATGTGATTTCTTTCATAATATTATATAAAGTTATACTCTGAAAATAATTATATACAATTTTATCTTAAAAAGTACAGATGTTAAATTTATTTATCTAAATGTAGGAACTTCTCCTAATAATTATAAATATTAATTAATTTTAATGCAAGAACATTTTCGCACAAATTAATTAGCGCCCCAATTATCGCGCTTAAACACTCATTAATTCTCATTTTTATCTACGCTTTAATTTTTTGACAATTTCAAGTGTTTTTAAAATATTTTCTCAATAAACAGTTTTTGAAAATACGAACGTAAAAAAAAAATCTCACAAAACAACGATAATCAAATCCATCAAAAGGATATTGTATCGGTTTAAAATTAATTCGTCTGACCTAGAAAACTGACACGGCGCCGCCGCGAGACACAACTACGAAACGAACTCATCCAACAGCTCCAGGAAGTCCGACACTACCTAGCACGATCTCGGAGGAGAGGGGTATCTTCAATCCCCCCCTGACTTCTCATAATCAGCACGCTGAGCGATAGATATATCCGCGATGGAGGATCGCTCGCGGCGAATCCTGACCGCGGATATACACTAGGGTGATTCTAATCGAATTAACTGAACTTTCACCCTACTCCCTCCTTGATCGTCCAACGACCAGAGTCCGTAGCAATTACGACGGAACTCGTGTACTTTCCGTCCGCACATCTTCTCGTCGAATGCCGTTTTCAGAGTCTCGCATCCGTCCGTTCATCCGTCTGTCCGTCTCTGCCTCTTTCGCGCCGTAGATAGGGACGCGCGATCATTCCTTGACTTGATGTAACCAGGCATCTATTTATCGCGTGTTAAAGCGGATCATCGCGAAACAAGCAATAAGTTCTCACTAATGAGAAGGATATGTATTCATTAGGGTCATGACGGTTGTGCAAGCGGCGTTGCACGTTGTGTCTTACAAAAGTTATGAGCTAATATCTAACGCGCGGTAGATAGTAATGTTGACTAATTGGAGAGAGCTTGCTAACGTGATCAGGAAGTAATAAGCCGAGCGGTTAATTCGTGATTAATCAATCTCCAAAGTGGTCTCTTTCGATTTAACGAAAAATATAATTGAAAATACGCGCGATGGTTTTACTTATAAACAAATTGCATAAGCGTTACATAGGTGAACAGATAAAGGATGAGAAGCATAAATGGCTCTTGCTCGCCTTCCGCCTCAACGGATAAATGCGCTTGATAAATGTACTTGTTGCGTGTTTGACGCAACGGAAGAGCATTGGATTACAGCGCGCGTGCAGGCGGATTAACGCGGCTAATTTCGATTGTGGCAAATTTTAAACGATTAAATTCCCAAGTGGCAGAGGGTATAAGAAGAGTGAAACGAGGAAAACGTGGCAGAAAGGGATACATAGAAAGGATCACACGTTGGCCACGCGGCGGTGAGTATTCTGCTGACTATGGCCGAGCACGGTCATAATCATCATAACGATAATTACGTAGGTAAATGCGGCTATGGAACGAAGCGCAGAAGAGGGGAAGGAGACGAGGACGAGATCCGATTCCTCCGCCGACCAGCTGCCTCATTCGATCCTTCGCTAATTATCGTCGTAAGCATCGAGTTAATTGCTACACTCGCTCTCGCCCGGCGGTTGTTCGATCAGTCCCGCTTTTTCAACCCTCTGTTCGTCTCGCCCTTTCTCTCTTTCTCCCTCGTCTACACTACTCTACTCGTGTACTCTACACGAATGCTCTTCTCCGACGATTTCTCGCCGTGCCGCGCGAACGATGCAAGTGTAACGTGGAACCACACGTTTCGTTTTATAGAAGTCGGGATCTACATCGCGCAAGAATGTTTTCTTCTTCAAGGATACACTGATTGTATAAATATAATTGAACTGATACTGAAGTGTAATAACCAATAACTGAATTTAAGAAATGTATAATCAGTTCTATATTACTATTGATTATTAAATGTAAATAATTTAGAATCTCTATTTTCTAAATAATTTAGGGTCCAAAGAATATAAATAAAAAAAAAACTATAAGATTCAAGACTAGACAGACATGTGAACATAAATTTATTCTTATATAACAATATCTTATAAGAATAAAATACATTATCGTCAGACGAGAATAAATTTATGTGTATTTATGTATAATTTATATATATAATTATAAAACGCTACGAATTAATTCCAACACCTAATATATATAATTTATGTATACTTACATATAATTCTCTAATGTTGATTTTTATAGATATTGTTTTAGTCCTTTAGAGATTTATATTAATTAGTAGCGTTATAAAAAAAGAATTATATTATCAAAAATTTAAAAATATTAGGTGTTGGAATTAATTCGTAGCGTTTTTAATGAAAGAATGTTATTTATTTCACATGAGCATTAAAAAATACATTAATGAAAGTACTTCCCATCACTTGTAAAACGCTACGAATTAATTCCAACACCTAATATATATGCTAGCTAAATAAGACAATACGTCTTTCTCAAAATGATAAGGAGCGAATATATTTCTGTGAAACTTGAAACAATTTTGTCGTAATAATTTGCAACCAAAGTTACATGTTTTTATTACTCATTTTGATATAAAATGTTCAACATCTTTTTTTCTTTAGTTTATCTTTTTTTTATTATTGATAAATATCTTATTGATAAATATCTTATATAATTATAAATATATTGTTGACTTTTTACTGGGCACATTTAATTGAAACATTTACCTTATTCTTATGTTTATCTTGCACAGTGCATAGATCCTTTTACGAGATTCTATGTAAATCTTAATATTCGTAAAACTTTAGTTAAGATGATGATAAATCTAGTTGTTGTCATTAATTATGTATCAAATTTGTAAAAACATTTCTTCTGCATGGAAGTTTTAAAAATATTCGCAAATGTTCAATTTCTTGTTTTAATATGCGGCTGCGCGGTTTTAGAGAAGGAATCGAATTCTGGCTCAATGCCAATGTAGTTCCTGCGCATATCATGTTTATTAAAATCAAAAATATAGATAGTGAACATATTTTCTTTGAAAACGTCTTTAGTTACGCACAGACACAATATAAAAGCTACTGTATTTTACGAGTATATAAATATAAAATAGAAATTAGTATGTTTTATTTATGTAATTAGTATACATATTTTCTCCCCCCCCCCCCCCCCTCTATACTATCATTACTAAAATTGTGTTCCAACATACACTGCTATTGAAAATCTATAAAATACATAACTATAAATTTTTAGTACTAGCACTGTATCGGAACACAGAAATAAATATGCACTAGAAAAGGTTTGGTTGCATTAATTAGAATTCTGATAGATTTCTACCATAATAGTAAAAATCTGATGTTTATATAGTTAAACTAAACTACTCAAATCAAACATTCTAGTCGAGAGAATTCTAATTGGTATGATCAGAATTCATTTTGTCCGTAATAATTGCCTCTTATTGATACAATCAGAATATTTTTATCAGATGCAGCATCAAAAAGATATTAATTATATAGAAAATTGTGTCCTAGTAAAATGAGTTCATTTTCACATGTGATAGCTTATACAATGTAGTGAACAAAAGATCAGAGATGTCAAATTTGTGCTCACATAACAGCTTTAACACACTAAACTCAAAAACTATGTATTATCGAGTCTTGTATCTATGGCATTTTTTGTTTATCACATTTATAAGCTACATTATAATTGAAAACTAACTTCTTTCATCAAAAATCATTTTCCACATCATTAGTGCGGAGTCTTTTGAATTTTTTTTATGACATTGTTAATTCATACGAATTAAAAGACCTCATATGTTAATCTCGCACATAATATTTTCTCACGTAAAATTAATTTATTTTTCTGGGATAAAGCATTCTTCGTACGCGAGCCACAAAATACATCGTAAGAACGTATTACGTAAATGCGTTACGAAACTTGGAAAATGTGCATTGACGTTCGATTGCCAGCCGTGGCAAAGCCCGAATTGCAATTGGTTGTAATTGCGAACGAGACGCGACCTAAATCCCCAAGATACATCCATCCAGGACGACGGCGTACCTGCGTGATCTCTAATTCGAGGTCGCGCGGGGCGCGAATCCAAATGGGTCGAAACGAGCGGAGCGCGCGCGGTGGCGCGCAAAAATGCACCAGCATTTGAGTGAGAGAGAGAGAGAGAGAGAGAGAGAGAGAGAGAGAGAGAGAGAGAGAAGGGGGGAGGAAAGATTGCAATGTTACCGTACGATAGAACGTGGAATTGCAGAATCACAAGACGACGGGAAAGGAGAAAGAGAAGCGCAGAAGTCGAAGGAAAGCGAGAGAGAGACAGGAATGGAACGAAAAGCTGGAGAAGAAAGACGGAGCGGAGCGAAAGGAAAGAGTAGGAACACGCGCTACGTGGTGTGTGCGTGGCGTGGGTGGAGACTGCCCCACGAAGCCCTACGGGCAGAATTATCATACCCACACATACGTACGTACATAGCGGAGCGAGAGAGGAGCGGGGCCTGATCTAATCACACTCCCATATACATAAAATAACCGCTCTACGGGGCCCTATGGGGCACACACCGTGGCCGTGCTCAGGGTGGCGAGGGCACGAGTGAGACCGAGATAGCGAGAGACGGAGAGCGAGAGAGGCGGATTGTTTTCAGCTGGGACTCAAGTATAAATTGGCCAATTATTCGGAAATAAGGTAATTATATAAGAAGGGAGTGATCTCTGATCGCACGGACTTTCGAGGAGAAGGAGATGAGGGTTGGCGCGGCGCGGAAGGAAGAAAGGCACGAAGGGGTGAGAGTAAGGGAACGGCAGGAGGGAAGGGAGGAATCGAAGAGAGAAATCAAAGGCGATTATCTGCCTATGAGGCAGGAATCGTCGATCGGCGTCGGTTCGCTCGCTCTCTAAGAATTGCTCGCCGTTGGGCCCCGTCATTGCCGGCGGTGCAAAAGCGCTCTCGATGCCAAGGCAGATGTTTTTTCTAAATGGAGACGAATTAGAGCCGATAAATAACAATCGATTGATCGTACCTGCAACGCCGCCGTAACGCTGCGAGAGCAAAAGCGCGCGCGGGGGAGAGTCGATTCTCGCAAAAGTGCGCGGTTTTGTTCTGTGAAACTTTCGAATCGACAGGTGTCGGATGTTCCTTCGAGGTGAGTCTTCTCGTAGGGCCCTGAAAAAGCTTTTCGTCAGCTAAATTCGTGGAAAGATCTATGCTAATGATGAAAGATTGCACGATTTTTGAAGGAGTCAAACATAGCAAGAAGTCAATGACTGAGGTGAGATGTTTCCAACACAATTGGAAAATTTGTGTTAAATTTAACATATCCCGTATCCCGAATTTCAATCCACTCAAATTTTGGTGTCAATTTAACATAAGAGACATATGTTAGAAAGTACAAATATCATGTAAAAAAAATTAACACAAAATGTAACACTGACACAATTTGTAAGCAAATTGTAGAAGCATATTTATTCAATAAAGTTAATAATATTGATAATAAGTTAAATTAACATTTTATTCATTTAGCTTGAAATCAACGTTTAAAAAATGCATCCTATTTTTATCAAGTTGAAACTTGGTGTTGATGTGTTCGATATTTTTAATATAATTGTCCATGTATTTTATATAATTGTTCAAACGTTTCGATTCCCGATTCGGATCTTCTTCAGTGTAACTAATAATTCATTAAACCATTAAAAATGATTAAGCCTATCTACAGAAATTACCTTATGACAAAATTGTGTACATTACGTTTAACGTCGATATTTTTAATATAATGTATGATCTAACAGTGAAATGCAGGCTATATAAGACTGACTATCAACTTCTTCATCTTCACAGTTATTAATGTAAATTACACATTACGTTAGATTAACACTTATATTAAAATTTCAACACAAAAAAGGATCAATTTTAACACAAACATAAAATATCTTTACTGTATAGATTGCAAATAATTTCTTTGCCTTCTTTTAAAAAAGAAAAGCTTTTTTCCTTCATATCTGTGCGAATTATAGGCAATTATCAGATATTCTATTGTCAAATTAAATAAAAATGATGCACGTAGCGGGAATTGTAGAGCAATTCCAGCGATCACACTGCCACGTCGAGAGGTAGAAGTGAGAAGGAGAGAAAGAGAGAAGAGACATTATCCCAATTACACGTACGAGCGCTAATCGCCGTCGTGAACCCATATAGGGGCGCCCCCGCGCCGAGGCATTAACATTCCGAAAAACCGGTGATTCTCGCCGACGGTACCGACGAGAGACGAGAGACGAGAGACTCCGAGAGGAGGATGCCTCTATAACTACGAGATACACTCAGCGGCCCTCGCTCTCTGTATATACGAGCGCTAGTTGCCGGCATAAGAGCTGCTCAGCTGGCTATTAAGGGCTGCGTGGTGGCCCGAGGCCGGAATTAGCATACCCTCGAACCGAACTCCACCTCCGCACCGATATCTCGACTGCACGAGGAATATAACTTAAGTTCAAGCGGATATTATGCCACCATTCTTCCCTCCCCGTAATCTGGCCCCCTTAACCATATAGCTAGATGCATCGGCTGCACCATAAGAGTCGATAGAGGAGGCGGCTGAGAGAAAAAGAGAGGAAGTACGAGGAAGAATCCAGGGAGAGGGAGGGGGAGGGGGAGAGGGAGGGGGACGGGGTGGGCCTGAAAGTGGATGCGGAGGTCGTCTCCGTTATCGGCACCGATCTCTTTTAATTGTAATTATATGCAGTCCAGTGCGCGTGATAAGTATCAAAGTGAAGAGTAAGACCCCAATGGGTCCTGGATATTAGTTCCACCCAAACGCGTGCCGTTGACGCCCAGAAACTGTCGAGGTTCGGGCCAACGCGATGCGTTAACGCGAAATCCAGTCACGACACTTTTCACGTGGGATCGACCATAATTTTTCAGCGCGCGCTTCTGAACAAGTTGAAAGTTTAATCTGATTGTACGACTGACGTCTATATGCGTGTAAGTTAAATATTATATCATTGATGTATTGATGTATTGATGAAAATAAGATCTTCCCGAAAAAAATAATTTCTTTAAGAGTATTTTAGAAAATATATTTCAATGTGAAAATAAAGAATTAACCTACAGTTTCTACATTTGATTAAAATAAATTTTAATTTAAAAAATTTTAATTATATGTTGTCACAACTACTAAACATAAACAGTTTCGAATGGAAGATTAAAAAAAGTGAAAAAGAAATAACCATTTGATCAAATTATCGCTAAGGGAACATCAACCTTGAATTATACAAAAAATATGTACAGAAAATCTCGTGCTGTCCGAAAACACCCTGTATTTATTAAATTTAGTGAATTAAGAGCTAAGTTTTTTTTATAAAACTCCTTTTTCGCAGATGCGACAAAATATTATAATATTGATCTGCATTTCTAAGAATCAAAATTGGAACGCATTGTTTAGAGCGATATGCTTATAAGGCCAAATTTCAGCGAGTAGGCGATCCGATTCCGTGCCGCAGGCGACAAATTTCCGGCGCATCTAATTTCGCATCGAATATCAAATTATAGTCGTCTTAAGGCGCCATTGTACAGCCCGGCATTTATTTTTGTAACTCCGTTTCCAGAATAGGTGTACAGTTTGTCTGCAATCTATTCTACGATCTTCCTAACTAAGCGGTCTGTCATTAAAGAAGAAATACCGATATATCCACTAAAAAACTATCAAAACCTTCGCTCATTTAACTATCACACATTTAACTAAATTGTAGATTTACAGCTTCCTAGAATCGAGTTTAGACATATGAAACAATGATTTTTTTTCTTACTATACCATTTTATTATCAAAAGAAATAAATCTGTTAAATATTAATGTCACATATCATTTATATACGTATAAAGGATACTCAATTACATACAAACTTCTACGGAAGCGAAATACGCTTTCTTTTATAAATCACTTCTTTTATAATATTCTGGATTACAATATTATTACTATCAAATTTGGTGTCACTCGTATTTGAACATCAATGTTAAGAAAAAAATGACGCGAATTAATATAGCAATCGGTTATATACTACTGTGATCAAAAAGTATCCAAACTTTATTTTTTTTAAATTGCGGGAAAACTGTAAATCAAATCCGTTTGCTTTACTAAAAGTTGGTACACATGTCCTTCACATTTGGTAAAAAAATTATGGAGTTCTTTCAAGCCATTTGAGAATGACAGTTGTTTATGTTGAAGATCAGCGAAGATTTTTGTACGCGGCAATTTTTATCGAACATCAAAACGCTATCAAGAGAAAAATGACAGCGAATAACATAGCAATCAGTTATATATTAATTCGATCGAGAATAACAAAAAATTAAGCAAAACTGTGCTGTACTGCGATTAAATTAAATATTAAAACAATTACATCATGAGACATTAAATCATTAATGAATATTTCAGAACATCACAGAGCATCATACCTGAACATTTTACTACCGCTGTCAGAAATTTCCTGCCAGCCAGAAAATTCTTTTACCGCACCTTTTCCGTGAGGTAGGAAACCGGATGCGATTAATCCGGGCCCAGCGGGCCCTGATGATATTATGGCTGATAATTGGTCGTTCAGGGATCTCTCAAGAGCTGGATGGCGGAGGAAGGAACAAGCGGTGGAAGGGAAGAAAAGAGGGATGCAACTAGCGAGATAACACGGAGTACAACTTTGCTCGGCCAACCCATAACTAAACTGCGCCTCATTTAAGGCATTATAAGGGCTCTAATTAATACAATGTAGGGGTAAGCGAGATTTTTTTACGAGGCCGCGGGTTTCATTTTATCGCCAATTAAGTGTACCACGGAGAAGATCAAAGAGAGAGAGAGGAGGAGGAAATGGGGGAAGAGGTGGAAAAGAGGAACGCGCGAGCTGGTCAGGAACTACACTGGAATAAGAGTGAAAAAAAAGACGGAAATACAAAAGCAATGAGCAAGAGGCAAAGACGATGCCGATACGAAGACTACACAACCAACACTCGTAAATTCGATGCTCCGGATGATTTCAGTTATACCATTATTGAAGCTCATCTTCGCCAGGCATTTAGCTAAATAAGGCTGTCTAATTACAAGCCTGTGTTTATGTCTTATAGAGTACATTATAACAGCAAAATTTAAAATTATCTTTAACCATTTAATTTAATGATAAATACACATTGCAATTATTGCAGGACGTTCTGCAATTTTGTTTCGTTTCACATGATATAAAATTAAATAGATGTGAATTCAATGGATGGGCTACGCGCGAAAAATAAATTTCGATTGATTTATAAGAATTAATACATTTAATAATTAGAGGCACACAAAACAAAATTTAATATTTGATCCGGAGATTAGCCTATGCTATTCTTATGTATTTTGACGCTCTGAAACCAAATTCGATATTCAAATTCACATTTATGTATGGACACTGACATGAATTGATTAAAGAAATACATCGAGTGACTTCACATCATTAAGCTCAGAAATTGTTACTGTAATTAATCACATATTAAAATAATTAATTCGTTATTTTTGAATAAAAAATATTTGTATATTCTTAATATACAAATATTAATTTTTTTTGCACAATTAAATATTTTTTTAATTCGGAAAAATGATACAAAATTTAAAAAATTTTTAATATACATATATAATACAATATATTTGTATATGGAGATACATCGGAAAATTTTTGATTTTTATATTTTTGAAGTCGAAGTCGATTTTTATTATTTTATTACTTCTCTCTCTCTCCCCCTCTCTCTCATTGGCGGTATAAAAGTGAGTTTAAATAGCGAGCGTTTTACTTTTCTCACTGTTAGGAGTCAAGAAGACTCGCCCTATCGGGTTTCAGTAACGCAGTTAGTGATATTGCATTTTCGATTAAAACGGACGCATAAAATGCGGAGCGCGCACGCGGAAGTGTATCGGGATATACGAGGCACGGGTTCCATTACAGCATGCCACGCGGTAATATTACATGAATTCAATGGATACGCCCGCAGATATCGACGTCGGGTGGTACCGGGCGGAGGACGCAGTAGTTTTATTTTACATAGCATTTCGCGACGCGATCGCGACCTGCCCCTGTCCTGGAGCATCCTTGAAGAGCAGCAGCTACAGAAATAAATAAACGTGCCGCGAAAGAGCCGTTTCAAAGGCGAACCATATCGATTTCGCGTCGCGTCCAAAAAGGAAACATCCGGCGGAATTTAATCCACTTTCCGCCTCGCACTGCTCCCCCTCCCCTCTCTCTCTCTCTCTCTCTCTCTCTCTCTCTCTCTCTCTCTCTCACACACACTTCCACGTTACACGCCGCTTCTCTAATCGAAGCCTCGCCGATTCCATCGTGGAATTGATTTCCTTCTCATCTGAATATCATTTTCTCCGGGACGATCGCACGGCCGCGCACGCGGCGGATAATCACGAAGTTATGCCGTAACACCTCGCAGGCATCCTCCGCGCTATACACCGCGTGTATTGTGTGCGACGGTATAAGGAACGTTCAACTTGCATAGTTGCATCGCAAACTAGCGTACAACGCGTGCGTGTGCGCTATCATCATTGCCGTATCGTTGCTGCTGCATTCACGTCCGGAAATTTCGCGATAATGTGTATGTAAACTGTATTTATAACTCTTTAATTTTGTGTACCGTATACATTTTTTTTTCTCATAGAATTAATAACATATTTAGTAACTGACATATTAAAAATATTAGATAAAAATCTACTACATACAGTTGGAGAAAATTTTTGTTAAACACATTTTTTGTTTGACACATTTTACGTGTCCCAAAAGGTCCATTCAAATCTTTGTATTAATTTAATATAAGATAAATATATTAGGAAATATATTAGACACAAATATTATGTCAACAATTTTTTTTTTACGTATATTTAGGGGCCTTTGTAATTCTGAACGACTGTAACTGTAGCGTTTTAATATAAATACAAAATATTTTTTACTGTTTATAATTACAGTTTGTTTTTGACTGTAATATTGTATAAAGCATTTCTAAAACTTGATGTAAATCTTCTATTCTATAGTAACCAAAAGTTAAAAGGTAACTTTATTATAATTCTTTAATAATCTTTTTTTAACGATTTTAATATATTATTAATTTTTTATTACCACCAATCATCTTTTGAAGAAATAAATTGAAAATTTTTATATTCATAATGAAGAAGGCTGTACAAATAAAAATAAAAGTAATATTAACTCTTTTCGCTGTTAATTCATAATAAAATATACAATACTGGCAAATAAAGCGTTAGATTAAATAAAGATATGCAAAGATGAGCAAAATTGGCCTAATTGAATATGCGTCTGATGTAGTCGGAGAAATTTGCGCACCATTTACAACATATTGCTATCAAAGCGCCGGAGCACTTTCACGATTGATGTGAACATACATAAAATTTTGTGCTCCGATGTATATGTTGTGATACGTTTATGAGCGCAATATCGCGATGGAGCAATTCGTGACGAGTAGCGAAAGCAGCAGGAAAGGATAGAAG
>NW_011627598.1:7370-17912 GCF_000204515.1 Acromyrmex echinatior | reverse complement strand
GAGGGGAAGAACTTACCGATCATCTCAATAGTTATCGTTCGAAGTACATTCTCTTCCAGACACGGGAAACCTTTCTTGCTCAACCCTCGCGAACTGGTGCGAATTTATTCACGTTAAGGGGATACGCAATGCTGAAAAAGAGGAGCACGTTAGAAAATATGGCATCCTGTTGCAACGTAAACGACTATTTGAATGTCCGCGAGAAATATGAAATAAAATTTTCGAGTTAGCGAAAAAAAAAAGCTATAGGTGAAGAACAAACACGTTGTCGCAAAACGATAGTCTTGAGGAATAAAATGCTGGAAGAATATCAGTCTTGACAAACGACACGAATACTTTTCAGTATATTCGACATTTCTTACGTAACTTCGTAAAAGATCATTATAATTGTAAGGAACGTGTAAATTTCATGGTGCAACTTACTGTAGACAGTGAAATCTATTACAAATTACAAAATTTAAATTAAAAAAAAGAACCATCGCTCTAGAATAAGATCAATAACATGGAAATCAATTAGTAAATGAACACCATAAAACTACATATTCTGAGTGCACTAAAAAAGAGACATATAGTTACAGTTACAACTACAACAGAGGGATAAAAATATTATACATATATAAATTTATTTATCCTTGGATGTCAATGATAAGAAACCAAAATTTCAGAATATATATTTACTACAACGATTTTCATTCGAATTTTTGACTGAAACGATATTCGGATGTATAATCAATTCTCGCCAGTAAACGATATGAATCTGCTATCAAAAGGGTTAAAAAATTTTATTTTTTGACAACTAAACTTTTAAAATTTCTCTTCGTTACATTGTTGAGAAGAAGTGAAAACATTGATCAAGTTCACCGCATTAATAAGAAAAAAAGGAATCACGAAAAATTTGTCATTTCTTTTAAATTTGTTTATGTATTTCTACGCAATGTAACAAACGTTTTATTATTATTGTTCATTAAAAATATCAATAGCTCGCTCATCGATTTATCAACTTCTGTACATACAAATCAATCGGCTTAATTATTTCAAGCGCTAAAGAAGGAGTTAAACGCACATAGATCCTGCCACGATATTCTCCCGAAAGGATTTCTAAAGTAACGAGCGTTTCCATCAGCGGACGCGTACCCATCGAGAGAGAGCAACATTGTCCTTCGAAAATATAACCCCGACAGACATTTTTAAGACGACCGTAAAACACCATCGTAGTTACGGCCATCTAACCGCACATATTGTCTGTCGCGCTCGCGCGCGCTTAAAGCATTCTAGCAGCGGGCCTTATCCATCCGGGGCGATGGAGAGTGCATAAATAACCGGGCAATCGTGGGTGACGAGTTTTCGCGTCGCGTACGACGACTTTAAATCTCTCCGCGCTCCGAAGTGACGCCTCGTAATGCCGGGGTTTGTCGGTCGACCGCCGCGGCCGCCACGTCCATGTGGGTCCGTCGCGCTCTCGGGCCCTGCCACGCCATCCCAGGGCGGGCCCGCGTTCGAACACAGCGTGCACATCGGCGTTACGATCCCGCATTGGCAGGCGTTTGAAATACACTCGGTTGAATTATGAACCGTAAAAACACGGCGGCGGCGGTGGCGGCGGACGATGGGACTCACCGGGGCTTTAACCCGGGTCCCAGTAACCATATTCACCCTCGCGAAGGGTTATTACCAGTGCGCGCGAGTCCGGTGCTGCTCGGTGTGGTCTGCGGTCCCGAATGGACCGCGGACGGAATGCCTGCGAAGCGAAATCCTCGCGAGAGCGAAAAAGGAACGAAAAACGAAAAAGAAAATAAGGAGGAGGTCGAGGATGGTGCACGACGATGAGGCCCTTCTTCGTACGCACGGATTCTAACAGCGGCCGTGCGTCTTGTCTTGTTAATGTGCCCTCGCCTCGTTTTGAAAATCAACGTCCTTTCGCTGCTTCGTAGCAATTCACGAGGCTTTCGCGTACATAAAATTTACGTAATAATATTCCCAGATCAAGTAACGCTGATTTAATATATTAATAAGCCTGCATCGTTTTATAGTAGACAAGACATAGTAAAGACATAGTAAAGGCGATTATAAAAGTGAAAACTATACTTTATAAAATGTAAAATGAATGTACAGTTGAATAAATTATTTTATAATATTATTAGGCAATATTATTTTGTAATTTATTCAACTATGTGTACATCGAGTCTACATAAAACTTGTACACATGTTATATTTATAGTTGCTATCACTATATTTCTTTTAAATATATTTAGTAAAAATATGTATATGTAATTTGAATCTAAAATAATTTACCGCATTACATATTGATTACTATAAGTTGATTATTATAAGTTCACAAAACTGTTATAAATTTACTGTATTATAAAGATATGTATATTTATTGTATATATCATCTTATATACAGCCAATAAATATAAGAGAATTTAATAATAGATAATTAAAAATAATCATAATATATATTGTTATATTTATAGTTATATAAATCATTTCAAACTTTTAAATATTTAATAACACCTTATATTCTAACAAGTACTTTAACTTTTTTTTAACTCTCCTAGAATTAAAATGTCTCGATTTATATCCTTATCCTACAAATTACTTGTTACAAATAACGAGAAATATGAGTATCCTTCCAATTCGACGAAAGATTATCTTCCATAATTCTTTATGAGAATTGACAAGGTAATGGCTCTTTGCGTTCCAGCGTAAATAGTAAGTGTCCATTCGCAGTAACTTCTTATTATTCTTAATTAGTACGAACAATAGTCATGTAATATTCATTAATATCGAAGACGGTCGTGCGTTGTCGTTCGTGCTACATCAAAAGGACGCTCCCGTCCACGTGCTTCTTCTACTGTTTCCGGCAGAGAGGTCCACCTGCCTTCGAGCCAGGGAAGGACACCTGCCGTTTCTCAGACAACCCCCGCGGACTCTGTCCACAAAGCGGAACGAGCAAATGCACATTTGTGTGTATACGTATGTGTATGTACGATACACGCATGTCGAACCCTTCGTGCAACGAGATCGCTAAAAATTTCATCGCGCCTTCCCTACATTTTCTTTACTATGTACTTTGGCAAGAAAAAATCGCGTGCCGCTAATCAACTCGATTACCGTGAGTTCATTAATTCATTGTCATTACGCTCTTCAACTGCACAGCGACGCATCCAATAATCAAGTGAAGAGCATTATAAAATTGTAAAAAAATTTTGTTTAACCCTCCAAAATCGACAAACCCTGTAACATAATTTCTAATACTGGAGAGAAAGAGAGAGAGAGAGAGAGAGCGTTTAGAAAGTGTATAATTAGAATTATGATTTTGAATTATTACATAATCGCATATTAATATAAGAGCCATGATATAATTCCGAATAATATAATTTTTATTATAGTATTGTATAACACACAAATTAACTGACATTTACAGCTTGCACTAAAATTTCCTAATACAATACATTCACGTCATTATAGATACGCATGGCTTTAACGCTTTCAATCACAAAGAAGATTCCCCGAAAGAAAATATACCGTGCAGAATGCAGATAACAGTAAAAACTCGCAATCAAGCAACCATCATAAAAAAAGGAGATCGCATCCCGAAGGTTAAGTACCAATCAGAATGACCTCCTCAGCTTCCCCGAAGACTGGAAGCGCGTACTTCAAGTGCGTCAGAGAACCGTATCACGTCGAAACGAAGGTGTGGTGATCAGAAGAAAGAGAAGAAGAAGTAACGAAAGAAGAAGAAGAAGAAAAAGAAGAAGAAGAAGTGCTGAACGACGAATCGAGGCGACGCGACGCGAAGAAGTAGAAAGATAGGGAAGAAGAAAAGGAGATGGACATTAGCGTAATGATGTCCAGAGAGTGAAGCGTAATGACACCAGGGTCATCGGGCGATACTACAGCGGATCATTCGTCGAGGTCGTGATGACGAGGTCGTTCCCTCCACCCGAGAGCCACCTCCATCATCACCTCACCTCCTCATTCTCCTGGACGTTTCTTCTCCCACCCGCCTCTCCCGCCATCATCGTCCCCATCTTTCCTCCTTCTCTCTCTCTCTTCTGCCACCCTTGATTCTCTCCTCCTCGGTCTCTTCAATCTCTCTCTTTCTCCCGACTCCTCTAGTCCTCTTTTCCTCCTCGTATTCGCAAATGCGATCCCGCGGAATGAGCTGGCTCGGGCCGAGTTGCCCGCCAATAATAATTCTTACCGGATTCAATTTGAATAATGCCGCGTGCGGTTTCCATCGGCATGCCCGAGCACGCCTTATTATCTCACGTACCAACTCGCCTACTCGATATCCATCGATGGTATACCACCCCACCTTACCAGCTACCATTATATTTTTCCCTCCTCATTCTCTTCCTCCTCTTCACCCATCTTCCCCGCGTGACCGAAGCTCTCCGCTTCAGTTTTCTTCGCGCTTCTCTTACACTGTTCTCTAGCTAGTTCACGCGGGCTCGGTCGTTATGATCCCTGAATTTATTTTATTGCTTTTATTTGCACTTTCACGTTGTTACAGCTCGCTCTTTCAGCTTTCGCGTTGCAACTAGTGAGAAAGTGTTTCCCCTGTATGTCAACGAAAGATTTAAACTCCGCTCTTACTTTTGGAATTATATGTTTAAGAATTTAATTTTAAATAGCGAGAGCAAAAAAAAGATTTAAAATATTTATTGTTAGAGAAACTGATAAATACATGTATCGATAAATACAAGTTTCGACAGAAAAAATCAAAACTAGAGAATTGATCATTTCCTGTCTGTTATATTATATATAACATATAATATGTATACATATACATATATAATGGCTGTCAAAAGTTTTCGGCTAATAAGATATTTTATTGTATTGCTCATATACACATAGAAAAATACATACTTCAGACAAATAATAATTACTTGTTTTAAGTATTTCAAAAATTCATGTATACATCAGCAAATATCATAAATTTACCACAAGTATCGTATTTATTCAAAATATATTTCAAATTGTCCTTATTTACAAATGGCACAAAATGATAACAAAAATTAACGCGTCATTTCTCGCTTGATTCACATCACGATTCAATATGGCTATGGTGACAACTCAGTAGCCTTAAACAAATCAGTTCGCGGTACCAGCGACTGGCACGAGTATTTCCAGATCCGTCTTTTCTCATATACGCTATATCTAGTAAGATATGTGCCTCGTCATGGTCCGCGCAAGGGACTTGCTCGTCTTCTTCAGACTCACATAAGGGGCGCGAAATGCCGACCAGCTGACGACAGATTGGCGAGAAAAAGTCGATCCATCGATTGAACGCGTCAAGAGCGCTACATAAATTATTGCGCACTTTCTTGCACGAGTTCAGATTCCGCAAAGCGACCGTGAATGAGAAAAAAACATCAAATATAACAACAAGCGCTTAAGCGTGCTCAATTGTCACCGCTATTTACTCATGAGATTCCCTTTTTAATCATAATTAGATTCTCTCTGTAATCAGAATTAATCGATATTAAAGCAGCATGTTTTTTTATATATTGACTTTAAAGATGAAGGCTTAAACACATTTAATATTTTTATTGTGTAACCTAGTTATTATTTATTGCATTATTTCCAATTTCCAATTGTGAATACCAGTTGTTTTGTATGTTTTAAGCTTTTTTTCACATGCACACAGACTTTTGTATTGTATATATTGTATGTATAAGATAATATACCCAAAAAATGTAAATATGTAATTGCAGATTTATAAAATTAATTCGGAAAGATTACATGTATTACGTAATAATGTTTAATTCAACTTTGTACTTTTAAAATTTGTTGACAAAGTAATAATGCAATTCTCTTTTATTTTACAAGATGCCTAATGGCTCACTCGTAGTACACTCTGAAACATTAAAAGCGTAAAAACCCTTTCATCGCAGCAACAACTACTTCGTACTAGTGACTTCGGTAAAATGTCAACCTCGATCTTCCCCCGCTCATCGGTGTAATGTCCTTTCAACCCCTTTTAAAACCTCTAAGAAGTAACAGTTACCGGGTAAGAGGCGGCTTTCTTCTGCTACCTCATCGGCCTCTATACTTTCGCGGGAAAGAGGACCGTACGTGACAAGCATGTAATGAAAAAAACTACTCGTTTCGAAGTCTTTTGCCACCAATCGAACTTGAGACATTCACGGAATATATAATTTCATTTTAATATATAAATTTCAATACAGCAGCAAAAATGTTAACCATTCCATTCAATAAATTGGAATTAACTAAATTAAACGTATCTACTGTTGTTCCGATATTTTTAAGTGTCACGTTTATCTGTTATTCTTTAGAATTGTTAATTAGGTGAGAAAATGAGCATAACAATCTAATATATGTGAATAACAATGTAATTAAAGATTACATTATGTCCTTAAAGCGTCTCGAAAAGTGGAATAACAGATAACGCGCGGTGTCAGCAGATAACAATATCTATAAATCGTTCCGGAAACGATAAACAAATCAGATTTGATGTCGATTCAATATTATACCAGACGCTTCCACTCAAACCGTGAATTTCCTGCACGCCATTCTCTCGGTTATTGATTACCTGTCGCAGGAATCAAACGAGGGATCGACTGGACTTGTAGTTTGAAAGAAAGATCATTGTAGCACATGCGTCCCATAGGGATGCTTTTTATTGAACCCTTTTTATTATAAAGGTTTCCTAAAAGTTTTCAGTGCCGCGCCTCTTGCCTCATCCGAGAAACACATTGTACGCTGAGCTATTCTAACGTAACCGCAAATAATAACAGATTTAAGATTAGCAACAGTATACAGACAAATATTGAAAGATTTGATTTATTCAAGACATTCAAGTAACATTTAACGTTAGAATAAAAATCTGATGCTATACGAACATTTTAGGTTTCTGAACATTAGTATAAGATTACTTTACTTTAGAAAGTGATGAGTTTAATATTCCATATTGTTATTAAAGGAAGACTGGTATATAAAATAAAAATAATTTTATTAGGTGTTGGAATTAATTCGTAGCGTTTTTAATGAAAGAATGTTATTTATTTCACATGAGCATTAAAAAATACATTAATGAAAGTACTTCCCATCACTTGTAAAACGCTACGAATTAATTCCAACACCTAATAAAATTATTTTTATTTTATATACCAGTCTTCCTTTAATAACAATATGGAATATTAAACTCATCACTTTTAAATAACTAAAAAAACAAAAATTAAAATAATCACATAGCTGGATTCTTCAGATTAATACGATCGTATTTTTCAAAGCATCTTACATTACCGTTCCATCTAACATCTTGAACGGCAATTTGCAAAGTTAAAAGCAACTCGGTGCGACTATATTTCGCAATCACGGCGCGTGAGTTGTAAAAAAATGCAATCCGCACGCGTCCTTGTTCCTCACGGCAGCACCCCCCGTTCGCGTCCGGTCGTTTGCGATTCAATACGACACAAAAGTCGGCCCTGAGAGAGTCGCCGAAACGAAAAAGACAAAACGACCTCGGCACGTAGCGCACCCCCTCCTTTCTTAACCCAGGAGGGAGCCGCAACACGGTAAATCGAGAAGCCGCGCCTGTAGAAGTTAGCCGTCCCGGGCGCGGACGAGCGGAGAGGACTCATGATTCAGTTAGGAGTTTGAGGTTTGAGGTCTGGCCGTCATTATGTCGCCTGCCGCCGTAGCTGGCGGCCCTTGTCCAACCGAGTGAAGGTAAGAGGAAGAGAGAACGAGAGAAGCGCGATGGTGCAACAGCAAAGAGAAGAAGGTGGAAGGAGCCTTCCAGGATGAGGAGAAGGCGGTTGGTGGTGATGGCGGTGGTGGCGGACCCGGGAGGGCAGATGGAGAAGGTGGAGAACGCGTATGGAAGAGAGAAATAGGAGGAGGAGGAGGAGGAGGAGGTAGAGAAGGGCAAAAGCGAGGAAGAAGGAGGACAAAAACGAGGCATTAGCGCTGCCCGTGCTACCGTGTGTTCCACGGTCCGCCCGACCGCCCGCTGATGCCCATTTCTACTTACCAAATTAGCATTATTACTCCACGAACGGACTGCAAAAATTGCAATCAATGTATATATCGCGTCCATTCGCGTACACGGGGGCACGTATATGCATGTATACATATAATCCAAAAAAGAAGGTGCCAACCCCCGGCTGATCCGCGTCGGCGCGGCGCGGCGCGGCGCGGCGTGGCGCACCCGCCGCGCGCGGACCAGTGTTAACGACCCTGATTTCTGCGCTTCGTCGAAGACGTACGAGTTCTTGCGCCCCGCACGCTACGCTTACTTTATGCGCGTACTCCTCGCGACTCCTCCGTTTTCTCTTTCTCGTGTTCCTTTGCCGTATGAAACCGCTGGGAAATTCGTAACGAGTATCGAGATTATCGTTGACCTCGCGAAATCATTTTCTCTGCCTCGTTCGAGGCAACCTGACTTTTTAATAATATCTCGACATTTATGTTTAGCCGCATCTGCATTCGAATTAATCACCATAATTAAGAACAAGACGACGCGCGACGTATTCTGTTTCTACAGTCGACTTTACTGTACCCAAGCAGAACAACAGATCATACTTAAAAAATAAAAGATTTAACACCATGGATTTTAAAATCTACACCATGTTGATGTTTATATTAACTTCAATCGTAGTGAGAATTATGTAAACACCGCATATTAAACTATATAATTATATTATTTTTTAGAGTGCATGATAATGTCAAAATAAATATATTAAAATAAATCGTGAATGATTAGAGAGTAACTTTTAATAATCATTTTGAAGTCATTTTGTTCTTCTTAGATATTTGAAAATGTCCCCTTTTTTGATTTGCTAGTCTAAATATATAGTAACTTTCGTTGTATCTAAAGTCGATTTGATCATGTCGGAGTAATGATGGCGTTAATGACTGTATAAATTTAATGCACCATGACGACGTTCAATGACTAGCCTTAACTCGGTATGGTCAGTTATTATGATAATTTATTCACCACAGATTCAAGTTTTCACGCACACGTATAACACACCTGCAAAAAGGATAGGTGGAATATTTTCAAGTCTTGACATACATTGCCCCTTTACACCTTCGATGAAATCGGTTTTCATTCCCCAGGATTTTAATAATTTTGAAACCGCAAATCAACAGTATTCTCTCCACGTATACAATAATGATAATCCTAACCGTTGACTATAACTATACCTGTATATTAAAGCGAATGTTTCACATTTTCTTAAACTAATACACTTAGTCCTTATAGGAATTAGTACCAATTATTAAAAGCGTACAGTAGAATGTAAATAAACAATCAATTATAATTTATATCTATTTATCTATGTATAACATTCATTTGCTGCAATGTATAATATAGCTCAAAAAAACATTACAGGCTCTGAAAAAAAATGAGTTTGAACGTTTATTAAAATTTTGTACTTTGATCACAATTTTGAAATGCCTATAATTTTAGAGTAGTGTAACTGATTGTAGAGAAATATAAGTATTCTTTTAAAATATATTCTTTCTCATTTTCTATATATTCTTTTTCTAACAATACCAAATTACAATTTTTTACTATTATTATTACTTATGTTACAAATCGTTAAATGTATAGATACGATCCATTTCAAATATAAAATGCAAATGCTTTTCCAAAAACCATTTAATATGGAAAATACAAAATGCCATTTCCATTTTAAAAATACGTATTTAAAATGAAACTATTTCAAATACATAAACAAACATTAATTAGAAATATCCGGGCGATTGAGAGCAATAATAGCGCAGCAGTTGTGCATTTAATCTTAACAATAGTATATATCTATTCTTACATTATAAATCGATCGGTTTAATAATATAAGAACGAATTGTTTCTTATCTAGAAAGCTCAATTTAGATTATCATATTTTGTATTTCAAATATTATCCAGCTCTGTCGCAAACGATGCGTTAGTATAAGAAACCTACGTACGAATTATGACAGTGTCATTTATAGGTCGTAGAGCGCATGTCCCATCGCGTGGAGGAGCGAATCCGCTTAAACTACCTGTGGCGGACTCGTTAATGTCTCCCTGTGACTTTACACCATCGCGACACGCATGTACACGCGTCCCGCGGCGTAATTAACGCACCTTCTCCTGGGAGCGATCCGGGTGTTACGAAAAGGGAAAAAAAGGTCGTAGCGGGGTGGCGTGTAGCGATATCGAACGTGGTGACTCGCTCGGCTTTGGAGTTTTGGACACAGCCGAGGATATGTACATTCATGTCGCTGTGGCACACACACACACACACGCGCGCGCGTGGATGCCTCGTATACGCACACTCGCGTACATATATATATATATACGCGCGTACGGAGCGAGGGACTCGGCTTTGAGAGCCTCCGGGCATGTAAGACGTATAAGCTACCCGTCTTACGTATCCCGCCGCACACGAGGCATACATCACTCCACACGCGTCGTGAACTCCACATGCGTCTCCGCCGCCGCCGAGCCACTGAAGTCGCTCTCTCCATCGCGCTCGCGTGCACACGTGCGCCGTGTAATTATTATTACACGGGATAAGAAGA
>NW_011627597.1:519984-534669 GCF_000204515.1 Acromyrmex echinatior | reverse complement strand
TATATATATAATATATATAATTTCATGTTGTTCATTCAATAAAATATACATAATTTCCACTTCTTCCATAAAGTTCATAGTCAGGAACGAAATAATCTCGATTATGTAATGATTTTATACATAAATTAAGATTAAATTTTTAAAGCTTCTAGTACGTTATTGTAACCATATGTATATAATAATATTAGAAAGATTTCTTTATATATTATTTCTTAAAATAAATTAATTTTTTTTAAATTCAATTTTATATTAATAGATTTTTATATGTTCTAGACTAAATCGTTTTTCGATGACTGCAAAAATCTTGAACTATAACCTAGTCAATAACTCAAGTCTTAATTTTATTGGAAGTCTAAAGCATTTTTAGACAATTTAAAATGTATGTTCAGAATAGAGAATTGAAAGAGGAATTTTCAGTCACGAGGAATTTTATTGAATTATAAAATTTATTTACATAGTTATACTGCTATCAAAAATATATGTAACGCGATAAAGGGATTTGCATAACTTGCTTCTATATTTTTTCTAATGTCATAGTTCCATATGGTTACAATGAATGATTTCTTAGTGCCTGTACTAAGAATTTTTATGTTCGATATCGATATGTAGGTGCCTTAGCTGGAGTCTGTTTTCATTTACATTGGGTAAAAGGCAAAGAAACTTTGGAAAGATGGCATACTGGAGTTACATTACGAAATTTAAATATTTTGGGCTTTGTAAGTGCTGTGATTAGTATTACTGCACTGATTTGGTACCTGTTTCTTACGTTTTATTATCAAATTCGTAAGCATTTTGTAATATTTTTAGATATTTCACAAGTTTACTTATTTATTTTACTTATTTATTTATTTAGTTTGTTTTTAATTATTTATTTTTAATCCTGTATAACTACATCTTGATTATAGGAAATTACCTGCTGACTTACAATATTTATTTGTACATAAAAATTTATTTATTATTGTAGCCATTCACCCAATTTCTGAAAGCACTATAATAACAGCAGTATGGTCCATGATCTGTGGAAAATGGGGTATTACTTTAATGTATTACTCAAACAAATATGAATTATTGGTCCAAGAAGGAGCATCACCTATACTTACAGATAATGCCTGAAATATAATATCATAATTTATATTTTTATATAAAATATTTTTTACAAAATAAATGCATAACATGTAAAAATCAAACCTATTGAAGTTTTTATTTACGGAAAATATTTCATTTCTTATCAACTTATTAAAATGCAAGTAAATGAATTTCAATATTTTATTTTATCTGCAAATTTTTGTTCGTGTCTTTTACTTACGTATATGCTGTATAAATATATTATTAGGAATTACGGAATTATTTCTTCTTGATGATATTGGAAAATATTCTTTCACTCGATGAATTTGGACAAATTTGGTATAAACTTTTATAAAATAACTATTAAGCTATATCTTAAAAAATGAAAAGATTGTGTATAAAGCCCATATATTTTCTCTATTTAATCAGTAAATAAACTTCATCGTAATTATAAAATTGTATATTTTAGAGCATAAGAATATTATATCTATTCCCTATATACATTTGTATGTAACTCCCTCCTCCCCCTCCTCTCTCTCTCTCTCTCTCTCTCTCTCTCTCTCTCTCTTTCTCTCTCTCTCTCATCATGTATGTACATAAATGAATAATACAACGAATATATCTTACATGTATAAAAGTATAGAAGTTTACAAAACGTCTTATCCTAAGGAGACAATTTATAAAGTGGATCGATAATTGTATATAAACCAATTAATGAAGAAATTATTCCAAGTAAACCTACTGTACCTGGAGTACATTTTGTGACGCCTAATGCTGTCAATGGAATAAATAAATCACATCCATTTTTAACAGTATCCATCGTTACTTCCTTGTGATTTTTTAGACAAGATAATATATAATATTGTTTAAATACATTCTTCTTGTGTTCCAAAATCTTGATAATCTCATAAATATCTCTTATTAAACTCATAACAATAGTTAATAACCAATACTTATTAGCAATTTTATTCCATTTTTCTAAATCAACTCGTAAAATTCCTACTCTGCCAATCCAAATAAAATGATCTGCTAGTAAGTATAAAGCATTTGCCATCTTTGCCATGGTTAATGTTATTCTCACCATAGGATCAGGATACTTTATCATTTTTAAAGCAGAATAGATGCTATCTAAGCATCTTCCAAAGCGCAGTACTAGAAAGAAAAAAAAATATATGATATTTATTTGTCAGCTATAGAAACACGTTTCTATAAACCAGAAAGTTATCATTACATTTTCGAAATGAGCTAAAAGTGAACTCCAAACTTCTCAAAATTTCTGCAGAGTATCTTGTGCTGTGCACATTTTGTGCATAGTACCAGTACGCTCGACTTCCATATTGAAGCAATCTGCAAGCAAAATAATTTTTGATATTTCTGATATTGCTAAATAAAGCATAG
This sequence comes from Acromyrmex echinatior, assembly GCF_000204515.1. The sequence continues at coordinate 532,206 of NW_011627597.1, read as the reverse complement.
TGCTTTATAATTTATAATTATCTTAATGCCAATGATAAATTTTTTTCAATATAAATTGGAAGTTCTTATCAATTTTTTCTTAATAGAAATGCTTAATTACATATAGGCTGTATTCCAAAATTTACTGCAAATATTGAAAATCTATGTTTACATCACATGCACAGATTTTCAGTACTGGCGGTAAATTTTAGAACACAGCCATAATCTTTTGGTTATAAATAATGGAAAATAATGAAAGTTTTTCACAATCTAAAATGAATTCGTAAATAATAATATATAATTTTCTTTATGTAATTTTAAATAAATTTCTATAAAATTTTGATTAATTGTTTACTCATAAAAATTATACCAAAATAATATATAAATAACATCGACTTTTAATTTTTAATAAATAATAGAAAAAAATCGATTTTTAATTTATAAGAGAATGTTACTAAAAATTAAAGAATTATGATAAAAACTATTCAACATCTAGAAATAAAAAAATTGTCTTAGTTTTAAATTAAGATAATTAAAGAGCATAATGCTCAGCATGATGTAAATAATACTGATGTACAAGTGAATAAAAGAAATAAAAGATTTTATCATCGTATATGACATACCTTATTAGTTTATCTCTCCCTGCCGTTTGCTCGTTCAACTTTACAAAGATATCCATAATTTCTTTCAAACGAAAGAATCTTATTTTAATTCACAAATTGTATAACTAACAAGAACAAAGAGATAAATAATTTTAATATATATTGTCAAAAAATCATTTGTATTCAAAACAGTAGTAGTTTAGAAGGTCTTACAAATTAATATCTCAAGCAAATATCTTGTCGCTCTTTTACGTGTTTTTCATTTGTCATAACTACATATCTTTCACGATCGCTTTCCATTATCACGAGCTAACAACAGTTATATTGGACTCTGCACTTACAAAGAAATTATTAAAAAAACAAGCAATGATTGGCAGTGATGCAACTCAGAGATTATGAATTATTTTAAATTCGATAATTATTAATTCGCGTGATTAGAAAATGATAAATATATATTCATTAACGAAACTTATCCATATATTGTATTTATAATGTATTCGATTTACTGATTCGACCTGACGAGTCAATAGGCCCGTTCTTTTTGACTGAATTTTTGCACCAGTTTATCTTTCTTCCTTTTTTCTCCAGAAGGAAAGAGCAGGAAGAAAGATGAACTGGTGCAAAAGTTCATCCAAAAAGAACAAGCCTAATGATCTGGGGTGTTTTTTCGTTATCCAACCAGAAGCTACCACAGCTAAGGCTATCTTCGTTTTCAGAAATCAAAAGACGAATATAGTCTTAGTCGTGATTGCTTCTGATTGCATAACGAAAAAACGCCACTGTTATCCCTAGAAAACTCTATCTCTAGAATGGATAACGCCACTGTTATCCCTAGAAAACTCTATCTCTAGGGGGGGAGTAAAAAGTGACAATTTTAATCATTGAAGATAATAATGAAATTTTTCACTTTTCACTTTTCATCCTAGAAAAATAGTTTCATGATTAATACCAAGAGCTAAACTGTGACCTAGTTTTCATCAAGAGTTTGATCCGAGTTGGAATGCAAGAACCAACCAACTGCAGTAGAGCCTTCCCTTGTTATTCGATTGTAACAGGGGAATGCTCGACTGCAGTTGGTTGGTTCTTGCAATCTGACTCGGATAATTTAATCGATGTTTCGTTATTTTAATGCTGTTGATTCCGTATCGTCTCTATACCGTTCTAGCCATGATCCCGGTGATTCCGATACAGTAGAGAAACTTCTTACGGAACGGAATGCTAGTAAACTCATTTCTAGTAAGACCGTTCCGATTCCGTGTACATTTGTCACCATTTAGTGACGAAAAACCGCGGATACTTTTTAGATGACCCAATATTTTAATTTCAACAAAATATTCAAAGAATAATGTACTAAATTGGTACAATATATATCAAAATGATTAATTAAATACATATAACGTATATATTGGGTTATCTACGCACACTAGATGTGTGTTGATGGTCATATATCTAGTGACAAAGTACCGCGGATACTTTTTAGATGATCCAATAATTTAATAGAAAGTTACTAGTTAATATACAATATACAATATTAAGTGCATGATGTAAACTAGGCTTGTGCAATTTGATATAGCAAAAAAAAAGTGGTTCTGCACTCGCACCAGAGCACTAGTGCAGAGTCAGTGAATGTGTGCCGAATTCGCTATTAAAAAGAATCATAGTGCACATAGTATACACGTGGTTTGTTCGCATTGCTTGAAATCCTCAAACACTTAAAATAAGATAGATACATATTGATTTGGACGTTGAAAAGAGAAAAAGCGAAGATACTGCGAAGAGTGCAAAAAGTGCAATGCGAAGAGACGAATTATTTCAAGCATAGTAATTGATGGTTCATCTTTTATGAGTATTGGGTCATCTAAAAAGTATCCGCGGTACTTTGTCACTAGATATATGACCATCAACACATATCTAGTGACAAAAAACCGCGAATACTTTTTAGATAACCCAATATGTCCCTTCGTATACTTTCATGCACTAAACTTCTACAACAATTAAAACCGTTATTAAATTAAATAATACATAATAAATTAATCATTTATACATATATATGTTTTTAAAAATTTTACTAATTGACTAATCAAAAAATGCTTTGGAGCATTCGTAGCATCGAATGGACCGTAGCCGCAGAAAAGAAAATAGGCAGAGTACTGTAGAGTTGTGATTGGTCGCGCTGTTCCGTTCCGCTGTAAATTTCCACTCATGGAACGCTAGCCATATCCCTTCCTCATCGTCATCGAATGCAGTCAAGTCAAGTGTCGTTTTCTTGTAATTGCTTGTAATCTGGTCTGGTGTCGACGTATCCAACATGGCGAGCACGGTGAACGAAATTTCGACACAAACGAATGAAAACCTAACGGAATACCAAAATGCAACCACGGCGAGAATACCATCAACGCCCGAAGGAATGGCGATTGCGTATGGCAGCCTTATTATTATGGCCATTCTACCAATTTTCTTTGGCAGCTATCGTGCAGTCAAACACCATAAGGAGCAGCAGGTTAGCCACGAATCTTGACATATGTTTGACACATTTTTACAAGATCTCTTTTTCACATCGTTTTGATCACTACAGTATATCATGATTTGTAAGAAAATTCTTTGATAATCTGGTATTTATCCCTTTTTCCAAATATAGATTAATTCTTAATGTAATTATAAGATTAAATAAAACTAAATTCAAATATCCAATAAAATCATGAAGAAGCACAACAGGATAGCACAAGTGTGCACGCTATAGAAATGAAATACTACGATACAATTGCAAAATTATGTACTGTTTATGTAGGTATTGTTAGTTTCTCTTGAATGTTTCACTACTTCACCTTTTATTTTATAGCAATTGTATAAAACAAGTGGCGAGCAACCTGACACAATGTCTCGTAGAGAAGCTGCCATGTTTCCTCTTATCTCCAGTGTTACATTAGTTGGCTTGTACATATTGTATAAGGTAATTGGATGTTTGTGTATATAAATGTTATTTTGGTAGAATGAAATATTAAAATTTCATTTTATTGATTTTTGAGATACTCAGTGGTAAACTGTATAATTAAACCCAAATTATTTTTCGCAGGTATTTGCAAAGGAGTACGTTAATTTGATATTAGCTGGATATTTTTTCTTTCTTGGTATTCTAGCTTTATGTCATCTTACAAGGTAATGTAAGCTTTTGTATTATTATAAATACATCATTGAATCTCTTTAATAATTTCAATGAAATGTTTATATTTGATCATTGACTCGTCTTTAGCCATATCAAGGAAATTTTTAAGTGTTCATAATTTTTAAAATTTCAGCCCATTAATTTCATCGTTAGTACCTGCTGCGATTCCAAAGACGCAGTATCATATTTTATTTACAAAAGGAAAGGATGATAAAGAAGAGCATATAATTAATTACAAGTTTAATCTTCATGACATTGTATGCCTTGTGTGCTGCTCGCTCGTGGGTGCTTGGTATCTTCTGAAAAAAGTAAATGATAAAATCAGTATTTAGACATAGATTGAAACTTTTTACATCTTTGTTACTCTATTTTGTTATTTTCTTTTTTTTCAGCACTGGATAGCTAACAATCTGTTTGGCATAGCATTTGCTATTAATGGAGTCGAATTGTTACATCTTAACAATGTCGTGACTGGATGCATTTTACTGTGTGGGCTTCTGTTTTATGATGCTTTTTGGGTGTTTGGTACAGATGTAATGGTAACGGTGGCAAAGTCCTTTGAAGTGCCGATTAAACTTGTGTTTCCACAGGATCTTTTAGAAAAAGGCTTGAATGCTGGTAATTTTGCCATGTTGGGATTGGGTGATATTGTATTGCCTGGTATCTTTATCGCGTTACTCTTGCGATTCGACAACAGTTTGAGCAGGAAAACCAATGTCTATTTCTATTCTACATTTTTTGCATACTTTATGGGATTACTCGCCACTATGATGATCATGCACTTGTTCAATCATGCACAACCTGCTCTATTGTATTTAGTACCCGCGTGTATAGGCACGCCATTGCTCTTAGCGTTAGTCAAAGGAGACCTCAAGGCGTTGTTTTCGTAAGTATATTTCTAAATTCTTATCATTGTACGTTATATCCGTTTCTTTATGTTTGTAACATGCATGAAAGATTCTTTTTTTTTAATTATATTTCAGATATGAGGATCATCCATCACCACCTACGAACGCGGCAGAGCAATCGGAGCAAGTGCAAGTAGAAACGAAAAAGGATAAATAATAACCTGATTGAATGTAAAAAAAAATACTACGTACAATTTGCATTATCTTGTAATTATCTTTCGATATCATCGTGCGTATGGAAAATGGAAAAGAATATGAGTAATAGTTCATAGTTCATGCTCAAGACGTACAATCACGCATTGTAAAATACAATAGCTTATAACTATATCTTGCAAATACATAAGTTGCAAGATATATCTATATAATATGATTCACAATGAGCATTCACGGTATCGTTTTGATGTTGTTTCGATCTGGAAAGACTTCAGCATAGGATTTAGGTGATAACTGAGAACGCTATTTCGAATGCATACAAAAGAAATTTTTATCACTCATATATGGTATCAATGATGACATTTCGAAATAGTGAACGAGAAAATTGTAAACAATAGAACAGAATTTGATTGTTTTATTGTTTTATAGGATCGAGAGAGAAAGAGAGAGAGAGAGAGAAAACTTCCAATTGTTGATTTATATTTCGTACACAGTGTGCGCGATAGATTCTACCGAAGTTATAAGAGTCTACCGAAGTTTTATAGTGTGTTACGTTGTATAATTCTAGAAATTAATTTGATATAAATTTTAACTCCAGTTCTAATTATATATAAGTTTCTACTAATATTCCCGAATTTCTGAATATTTTTTTTACCATGTGTGAGTGATAATCTTGAATTATGAATGTAAAAATGATTTTGTTTCCTTGCGACGCGTTAAACGAATTAATGTAAAGAATAAAACGTTTTTTCCTATCTAAAATTATTGTAATGGAATATTAAACGTACCATTGTAGTACACAGATGCTAATACATATTTATTTGTAAGAAATGAATATTTATGATTAAAATTAATACGAATATCTATTTGGAAAAAATATAATGTATATACAAATTAAAAGTCTGTTAAATTTGCACATTTCTTTTTGATTCGTGAAGAAATAAAAGTAAATTAATTCTAATAAATATATAAAAATAATATAATGCTCATTTGTTACAATAATTCAACTAAAAAAAAAATAAAGAATTCTTTAATAAATGGGTTTGAATGTTTTGAATCATTAAAACTTTGTATTGAAACGTAATTTTAATGTAAGAACTATTTGTAGAGAAATAAAATATGTTCTTTTTTTCTTTGGCCGTATCTAGAATATGGTTATAACGATGTTAGCGCACATTGAACGTGTAGTTACATTATTATAGAATTTCATAAATAAGAGCACGAACTTGGCGCTAAAAGCATGTTTTTTAAATACGGATCCCTGTTTCTCTTCGTTTTTTGCAAATAACTTCAAAATGGCAACTTATGTTGTAACAAATTAGCGATAATACAAATCACTTTTCATCCACTATCAGAAATTACGAGTATTATAGTAGTGTCACATTCCATAAAATTTTTGTATTCCGACAGTCTCCTGTTTGACAAAATTTTTTCTATTTATATAAATGTATATTAAAATCTTTAACAAAAAATGAATTATTCTTCTATCTTTGCTCATATCTTACATGCACATATTATATATGATAGGAATAGAAAAGTTAAGACGCATTGATTTGTTTTTCAAAAATTGATAAAAAGTAAGCAGATACAATCATTGATAATTTTATCATCAAATTTTATGATTAGATCTTTTATTTTTATAATGGAAATATTTTTTCTACCAAAAAATATTAAATAAACATTTCTTTTATGTTTCAGCAGCACTTTCTACAGCCAAGTTTTCAGTTGTAATCGGCTGCATATCTTTGATTCCATCCTTGGATATCTTTTGAACTTTGAAATTTGGTAAATTAACGATTAATCGCTTCTGAATTTCTCGTACGCATTTTTTCAACAATGCATATGCTTCTTCTTCAGTACAATCTGCAAGAAATATTTCTATTTATTAGTATTTTTCGTTTGTATTAATTTGTTGGTCGTTTTATTTCTAAACGTGTCTTACTGTATTTGTGATATCTGTCTAAGACAGACATGGAGAACATCCCACCATATCCGTGAGTCGCGTAAGGAACTTTTACACAGGATGCTAAATAATCAATAAAGTATAACTCTGCTCCTAAATCATCATCGTATCCGGCCAGTAGCATATTAACGAAGTATGGAGTCCTGCTTCTAAGATAATCAGCTAGATTTCTCCTTGTGAAACAAGCTGCAGCTTTGGGAGATAATTCATAGCCATTTCGCATTTTGTATAGTTGAATATTTTTCCCAATATATTCCGAAAACTGTGTTGTATCGCCAGATTCTCCAGATATTGCCATGACAAGCTTGTCGGAAATCTTATGAATTTTGTGTTCATCTGCAAATTATAATCATTACTGTTTAATTATCGTTGTAATAACAATTATTAATAATGTAACAATACAACGTAAAGTTTAATTGAAAATATTGATAGTAGACGATACATTACCCAGCAAACGAGAATGGATTGAAATGGATGCAGATTTTCAGAAATATTGATTCACGAATGTTAAAATGAATGCTTTTCAATCCTGAATGCATGTTTATTCATTTATAAGAATTGCATGGAGCATATCTCTATGCTTTTCAATCTAAAAATAATATTAGCTTTTTGTACATAACATACACGTTGTAAATACTGTTCAATTCAACATTTTAAACAGAAAATGTAGTTTTTCAATCCAATTGCATCCAACTGAATCTAATTGAATTCAATTGAATCCAATTAAATCCAAAAAAAAGTATTCGCTATTCTCTCTCTCTCTCTCTCTCTCTCTCTCTCTCTCTCTCAAAATGCATTTGGATAGAAAAAAATTCAATCCATTTTAATCCATTCTCGTTTGCAGTATACACATTGCTGTGTACATATATTATAACATGATATATTGAAAATGATTTTTACTACATTATATATAATGCAATACGTTTAGATGTGTATATTGAGTATATATGCATGCGTATATATGTATATAAGTATCATCAATAACGAAAATTTGATGTGGCAATAATATAAAATATGATAAATGTAATTACCGCTTTTCATAACTATAATAGACTGTGTAGTTGTCATATCCGCCGCGACTAACACGAAATCTTTGCACTGAATACCAATTAAACACTCCATTTTTCTAATACTTTTATATTCGCGACTGCACTCTCGAGAAATATAAATAATCGACAAACACAGCGAAAATGCTTGTCACGAAAATGACAAATTAACCTTTCGTTAATCCCAATATAAAGCCGAAGCCGGCGGCACACGATGCTTGGTTTCTTGCTGGATTGCCAGAATAGATTCTTGCCATCATATTGGGTGCGATGTTGGCACTATCAGTACCGCAGCCAATACGATACGTGGCAAGATTTTAATCCAAGTAAGAAAACAAGCATCGTGTGCCGCCGGCTTAATAAATCTGTTCATGTTACTTGCACTTTTTGCCACAGTGAGTGCTTTCCAATTGTAATATCCCTAGACACTTTCGTACACACGGCGACACAAGTTGCGTTCTAATTGTCCGTTAGGTTTGTTCTACAATAGAGACGTAAGCAGTAAGTCGTAAGAAATTAATCAATTATAGCCGATTATTTTTCTCACACTTAACTGTGACTGGCCAATTTCTTACAACTTGCGACCCTATTGTAGAACAGGCATTATCTTCGACACAATGCTACACATCTAGGGATCAATTTTGTAACTTCAAACAAGATGAAAATTACAAAAGTGAGTAAATTTACTAGGCATTGACCAATGAAATTATCACTATTATCGCTATAGTATTGGGTCACTATCTAGTGACAAAAAACTGCGGATACTTTTTAGATGACCCAATATGTATTACAATAGGCCCGTATGCAGAACGCGCTCACAACGATGTTAGCGCGTTAACATGCTATAATTTATGTTACGCATACTATAGAATTTTAGAGATAAAAGCGCGTTCTGAATATAGGCCCTATCTATAATGTTGAAACGATATTATATTATAGCGCAATCTGCAATGTTGCAACTATGATGTAAAGCCTTGTCTATGCTAGAAATCGGTCCGAGATAAAGAAAGAATTGACCAATCGCAATGATCAAATTGTTCAAATGCAATTTGTTAATTTTTTCTCTGTTCCAGATCACACAATCGATCCCCAGATGATCAGACTCTGGGAATCGATTTTGTCTTGAAACGAAGTGAAAATTACAAAAGTGAGCGAATTTATTAGAATACTGATAATTTCATTGGTCAACACCTAGTAAATTTGTTCACTTTTGTAATTTTCACCTTGTTTAAAAATACAGAATCGGCTCCCTGATTAGATAGAGGATCTTTATTCTTCGGTATAGCGCTTTTCTGAATCCAGAAATCGAGCCCAACTTTTTCGTGATCGGCCGCTTGAGTTTGGTCTCCTTCTTTTTATTCCGTAAGTTACCTACACGATGGTATGAGTATATACCTATACGATCATGTTGCGCAGTGTGTTACATTTGAGGCTAAATTTTGATTGGCTGCTCCGAATTCATAACCCCATCACCATTGTGCGCATTAAAACATTTCATATTCTTACATCATGATAACGTGACAAAATGACGTGAATATCATATTTGATCATAAAAATAGAAAATATATAGAAATATTCTTTACAATTTTAATTGCAAATTTAATTGAAATTGTGACGTTCGTGATAATAAAGCAATTCTATAACTAAATTCGGATTCAGCATCCAAAAATGATTAAAACTTACTACTAAAATGACTACAAGTCTCGTTTTTGTGTCCAAAAGGAGTCATTTTTTGATGAATAATCGTGTTATGTTCGAATTTTGAGTTATTCCTTAATTAATTTGAAACTATAAATATACTTAATCAAAATCTTAACTGACAAGAGCATTTAATTAATATGGCATTATTATTTTTATTATTATTATTATTGTTGTTATTATTATTATTATTATTACTGTTGTTGTTGTTGTTGTTGTTGTTAAAGAAGAGAGGTATATAGAAGATATGAAATAATTATATTATGTTGCAGCATGTGACCTGCAAATTTTCGGATTCAGAAATAGTTACGAATGATTGTGCACGTGACACATTGCATGGCGTATTCACGGAAACAGATACATTTTCGGAGAATAATGCTTACAATAATTAGCCTAAAAACTGTTACCAAAACGAGGCTAACCCATCTTAGATAAACAGAGCGTGTTGCATGAGCGATTACTAAAAAAAAAAAACGTGTTTTTCTACGATTCGCTTCCGTTCTTAATGTCCTCGTTTAATTGTAATGACGCACGTTATAATCCACGAATGCGAGCAACATACATCCGAAATATTCGTTAATCAATCGACCAGTCATTTGCCATTTTTTATACACACGCAATATATTTCAACGGTTAAATGGTTAAGTATCGATTTGACTTGATAAATTTATTTATAATACAATTAAATTTAATAATATAAGTAGAATTTTGATCCTGCGAGCTGACAGTGAGGAACAATTAAACAAATAAGTACTAATAATAATTTACATAAAAGACAATAGACCAAGACTTTTAGCTTTTTTGACCGTTGGAATAATCAGGAGTTTGAAACTCGAAGGTGAGTCGCGCATAATCTCGCCCAGTTCCAGATATACATATATTTATATATATATATATATATATACACACATCTTGGTCGTATCGAACGATCTCGGCACGGTCAAATACACGGTAACTTGTAAAACTCGCCGCGTATCAGCGAAGGTCGCCCACTGCATGCCGCGCGAAGCCGCGACATCGTTCCGTTACGCTCGGATCCATTCGCGACTCGTAATACGTTCACTGAACTTGCCACGATGAACCATGCCAATAACGCGAGTGCAGAGGGAGGTATACATTTCGCTACGATCGAGCGAAGGCGCGCCGTATCGGATCGATCTGCGAGGTGCGATTAGCGAGAGCCTCCTAATAAGAAGAACCGACGCAACATCCCGCTACCGAAACAGTTATGATGGATCGCCAGCGTTTTTTCGATTAGTCGATCATCATAACACGCATCTATTTACATAATGCGCCAATTACGTTCTCGATGCAATCTCGATGAACAGAAAGAAAAATGCACGTTACGATGAATGCGTATAAAAATTTAACCAATAGTGCTAAAACGAAAAAGTAGAGCGAGATCATGCTTGATGACGCAGTCAAAAAATAGGTACCCGAGCCCTTCTCATTTCATCGTAATCGCTCTAAGAATTTAAACGAGCAGAGAGCTGTCTCGGAAAAACCGGAGAGATCTCCATTTAGATAATGTTCACTTCTGCCGATGTAGAATAAAAGAAAAGAATTCTAAAGAATTTCCAAATAATATAGAATAAATTAAACCAAAATTTAAAAAGAAAATTCATTCACATAAAAGTGGATAAAAATGGATATAAGTGAGAGAGAATATACGTTTCTTCAATTAATACTTTGTTAATTTAATCAATCAACACAATTCTTAATTTTACCAACCATGACATAGACGTAACAGAGGTATAGTGCATGCATTTGAATCGAATCCACTAATTTTGATTAATATAAGAAAATAGCTATTCTCTTCTAGATACATATGAATAAAGAAGAAGCGCGAAATGTGATAATCATTCGCGGCATTTTTGCGGAATGGGTTATTCTCGAGGAAACATCCGCATTCTTATTAGAGATGTGCACATCTTACATATATCACACCTATAATATTAAAAGTCAAATAAAGTAATTTATATTTAATCAAAGTTTCTTTCAATCGAATTACAACACTGATTTGTGTGAATTAATTTCGGTTATTCAATCTTTTAAATATTATTCGTGATTTTTATGTTTTTAAAATAAGCATGTATGTATGTACGTACGACCACAACACGCTTCGCCACCACGAACGAAATAAATACATGCGACAACGATACCGATAATAATTAGAATCTAAATCCTCAAAAATATATATTGAATATGTGACACGATTTGCTACGAGCCCAACCACGTTCCATAATGGATATATCGTTGCGACGAAAGAATTCTAGATGAAACGTGTCGCGGAAACTACTAGAACGCGAGAAAAAGTGATTTTGGTTGTGCGTAAAATCGAAAAGATATCAATTCGAAAATTTTCTTCTTTATTGTAAATTGATTACGAAAAAACTACGTTTCGTCCAAATAGATGATCTTTTGGAATTCTTGCTAATCGGTCTGATGCAATTGGATAGTTCCATTGAAAATGGTAGCAAAGATGAACGGTCATTGGCCGAACGGTTTACCCCCACATGTGTACTCACAGGCTATATAGAAGACCCCGCAAGGAATTTAATCTTCAGAACTGAGAGTCAGTGTCACGGAAATCTACCGAAAAATAATTAAGTGAGTAAAATAAATTTTCATTACTCTCGAACTCTCTTAAGATCGCTCATACATTTATCTATTCATCTATCTATCTATCTATCTGTCTATCTATCCATCT
>NW_011627597.1:484789-519798 GCF_000204515.1 Acromyrmex echinatior | reverse complement strand
TACACGTGCGATAGATATATTTGTTACTTGAAATATTTCCCTAAATAGCTCATATTGTAATTTTATTTATTTATTATGATTTAATTATTTTTCAAAAGTAAAACTTATTTAAATCAAATCTAATTTGCAATTTGTATTTGCAATGCCTATATTTTATTTATTATTATTATTATTATTATTATTTAATATAATTAATCTATTTGTTGTCTCAGTTAATAGTTACTTGCCTTGTGTTTACTTTTACTTGATAGATATACTTGCATGATAAATTATATTTATCAAGATATATTTATCAAGCTTCGCGTTTTAAAGATAAATACTAACTAAAAATTTATTTCATTCTTGAAAACAATGCAATTAAAATTGAGATAATTCTTTCGAACGTTTCTTTCATATAAAATATTTAAATAACATGTGAATGTTTCTTATCACGTATTAATCTTTTTTTTGTAGAAATAATTTTTCTGGCTTAATTTCCGTCATTAAGAATTGTCATTACGGAACCACTCCTAATAACCTCATGAGAGATATTTGCAAATTTTTTTTCTACGCCAGATATATCGCGTGCAACTAAATAGAAAATGTTTGTCGCCAGGTGTAAAGATACAGTTAGAAACTCGTTTTGTAATTTTTTCACCGTGACGTGTACCGTTTTCCAAAGGTGCGCCGTGCATCGTTTCTCATCGTCAGTGAGAGCAATCTTTCTCATTGCTTTCACAATCGTCACTTTGTTACCTTCATCGTCACCAATATTAACATCATTTAATTCATCATTTTCGATTGCATCATTTTGTTTAAATCAAATTTATGTATTATCTATATAAATTTACGATAAAATCATCATCTATGAAAGAGTATGATTAGCATGATCGTTTTAAGCACTAATTTTAAATGCCGATGATAACATCGTTTTTTTTTAAAGAGACGGACATGACATATCTTTTAATTGAAAATGTTTTTTTCAAATTTTAAATAAAAAATATTTGGATAAAATGAAGACTCTCCACGCATTGAACATCAATAGACACAACATTTTTCCTTGAATGCTCTTTAATTTCTACAGTTAGCTCGAAGTTGGCATGAAAATCAAAGCTTTCAGGAAAAATAGTTAGTGTAACAATAATATAAAAATATAAATAATTTTCAATATAATAAAAATTTTCTCAAGTAGCACAGCAGCGTCTGGAAAGCGCTAAAAGAAGCTATATACTTTTTTTTAGCACTTTTTTAACGCTTCGTACTACTTGAGTTGATATAGGACAAATTCATTTTCACTTAATACTTATGAATTTTATAGATCCATGAGATAATGAAAAGTATTTTTCAGTAATGTTATTATTTATATAAAGTGAAGAGATCATGCGAAAAGTTTCCGAAGACGTTCGTAAGATAGATGCTGTTGACTTTACTACTTGTGGATTTTACTTGTGAACTCCTCGACTTCCGCGATCATCGCACCGATTACCTCCCTTCTTGTACTCTTTTTTTTAATTTCATTTTAGTTTCTTTTTATTTTTTTCGGCGGACATGAGAACCGGTCGTTGCTACGATCGACAGTAGGTCATGACCGCCTTTTGGAGTAACGGTACTTGTCGGGTTCAACAAACCAGTACCGGCGTGCCATCGGCAAGTGGGCTAACGAGCGATCGGCATGCTTACCGTCGAGGCGACCTTAACCACTGTGGCACACTTTCAGCAGCATCGTACAAACATTCTCGACTTGCACTCTGCTACTATGCCCACAAAATGTATTCAATCGCTTCCGTTTCTTATTCTGTTAAAGATCAAGGTGAAGCTCATCGTCGGTCGTTTATCCCTATAAATCTTATTATTCACTATCTGTATTCTATTTCGCAATTAAATTGAATATTTAAGATTCAATCTACTGTAAATAACTATCGTTTGTAATTTTATGTATCGTCTTTAAAAAGAAAACAGACAATTTCTTATTTTCACGTTTCAACAGTATCCATAAACATTGTTGTTATTTTTCTAGAATACAATAATAATCGTATTAATTTTGATCAATATTTTCTGATGGCGGAACAATTGTAATTTTGTATGATATTATCGAAGGATTTTTATTTTACTTGCGCAAATTTTAATCTCACAATATGAAATATATAAAGAAAGACATTTGAATATCAATTGAATTACTCCATTATTTGTCAAAATCATCGTTTCAATTGTCGCAGCACACTTTCATTTCTGAATCACCCTGAATTATTTGTATTGCATATCTTTTTCTACTGAGTTTCCAAAATCAAGTCATTGCTCTATATTACTCTATAAACATTAAAGTCTCTAACAAAATTGTATATAATTAGCCTCCTCTTACATAAATATACGTTCGATTATGTCATATATGTGATATATGTATAATAATCAGAACTGTTACGCTTCCCTTATCGTTACTCTGTTATAACAATGATTTGCCGATGACGAATTTTTGTACAACTATAATGGATAACATAAAATTAACTAGGCATTCATTACTTTGTAATTCATTACTTTTTTTTTAGTCGTTATTTGTAACAAGGTTACGTTACTCATTACTCGTTACAAATTATCTTTTTTAGTTGGTAAATGCACAATAATGCGAGTGATTTTTCAAAATGACTTTCTCAATCTTCGTGCAATCTCAGCGTTTAATTAGTTATTATAATCATAAAAAATTACGTCATTATTAAATTATTTTTATAAAAAGTAACAGAAAAAAATATGAAATAGTAACTCTTTCATTTCCTAATCCCTGATAATTAATAGTATAATCCATGCGCGCATACATGTGACTTTTGATATACCCGGGGAATGTGTATATCAGTGAACACAATCGCCGGTTGTGAAAAGAATATTTGTAATTTTCATATTGTATAAATATTTACGAATTAGAAATTATGCTAAAAATGATATGGTGAAAGCTCCTTTTGGCAAGAAATTCATTCTAATTTACAGATACTCTTACAAATTATATATAATTAAAAATTCAGCAAAAATGTCTTTTTTTTATTACAGAATGCAATATAACCAATACGTATCGCTCTGTTTGATCGCACTTGTCTTGGGACAAGTCGCGACATTACCGCAACATTCTCAATACACGTTGCAATACCCGCAACAGTATCAACAACAACAGATCAGAGAAGAGAGAAAATTCGCTGAAAAACCGAATGCGATGAAAAAAGTGGCGATCGATGATCTCGAGGATATTAGCACTAATCAAATTCAGGTAAAAGATTTAGACGCACGTGCGCACGAACAATTAATTTAATTTAATTTACAGTTGTCCCCTATTTAATGTTTTCTATCCTCTCTGAGAAATATTAGGTGTTGGAATTAATTCGTAGCGTTTTACAAGTGATGGGAAGTACTTTCATTAATGTATTTTTTAATGCTCATGTGAAATAAATAACATTCTTTCATTAAAAAACGCTACGAATTAATTCCAACACCTAATATTATGATATATATTATGTGCATTCTCGTTATTAGATGTTAATGGCAATGATTGCGAACATAAATTATTCGGAGTTGCGAATATAATTATTTCGAAGGATTAAGGTAATATTATCCATTTTAATTTTGAATAATTTGTGATGATTAATTGAACAAGTGACATGATAATTGATTTTAATTGACTAACTTAGAATTTATACATTATAATACTAGAATAAATTATTAAAGACAATGTTTTATTGATTATTAAGTATAATAGATTCAATGTAGCTCCTTTAGCTGATTTGTTTAGTTGAATTAGTATCCATTTATTAGTTAGCCTTATTTAAAATTATAATTGTTTAATTTAATTTAATTATTATATTACTACGTCAAATACAATCACAATAATAGATAGGAACCGAAGGAATAAAATGTTATTCAATTTTCCATTACACTTGTAATATAAATATGTATATATCACACACAAAATTCAGCAACTTATCTTTTTCTCCACTATATCATATCGTGATATTCTTTGGTGTTTCTGTGTAGGAAGGTAGCAGCAGCGGTTTCTCATGGTCTAATATGTTAGGAATGCTGATGCAAATGCTGCTAGGTCAGACCGGAGGTGTAGCCGGACCCAGCAAAAATGAGATAGACGATGGCACGACTGTGAGTCCATGGACCAATCTGCTTTCCGTGGGTCTGAGAGTCCTCACGGCACTGCTGGGCGGACCCCAACAACCGGTGGATGGTATTGACAAAGTGGACAATCAAAGTAGTCCCATGCAGGTAAGTAAAAATAATCGTGACATTCCAACTCGTGAACCTCAGTTCCACTTCAAACATTATTTTTCGTGAGACTGATATCGATGATTAAGGGCCTACTCTGTAACTCTTAACGACTATAACTGTAGCGTTACAATACGTGTCGTTGGCTTTGTAAAAGGAGCCACGCAAAGGAAGGGATGCTGAGGGTGCACCTGGGTGCCCTTTGCAGTGCTAAGGGGACTCAGGAAATGATCGAGAAGAGACCGAGAAAAGAAAAAAATTATTACTTTATATGTATAATAAAAAATAATTTGAAAGAAAAAAATTCTCCAATATAGTCACAGCTTTAGGAATATATTTCACTCTACCTATAACTATGGCATCTACTAAAAGAAGTTTTAGAATAAGTTAAAATTGATAAAATCATATTTACGCTCCATAATGGGGCAAGAAAAGCTAAAAAATGCTTGTGCAACAATGCTTTCTATTGAAAATGAAATAATTAAAGACTATAATTTTGATTCCTTAATCAATAGTTGGGTAGAGAAAAGTTTTTGATTTATAAAACTAAACTTATAAAATTGTATAAACTTATAAAATTGTATTATACAGTAAAATTTATAAAAGTTTTTATTATGGTTTAAAGGTTTATAAAGTTTTATATCGTAAAGTTTATACTGTAAAATTAATAAAAATTTTAATTATACTGTAAAAATTTAGAAAAATTTTAATTATACTCTTTTGTTATTTTCAAACCTTCAAATTTTTTTAGTATGAAATTTATAGTAGGAGCCCAAAAACCCTTTGTACAACCCTGGTTTTGTATATGGTAAAAACTAAAAAAACTGTGCGACGACACTGCAGTAATCATGCTACAGTTGTACAGTCGTTCATTGTTAAGGGTTAAAAATAGCTTAAACAGCTCCTTATTCTGATTGTAAGTGAAAACATCATTCTCATACTCCAAGATTGACGGAGATTGTACAATATAATATCGAATCCCTTTAGTTGCATCCAGGATCACTGAGTAGATTGTAATCTGATATTAACACATAGCACGTAGATGTACGTATGTAAGAGAATCTCGTAATCTGTGAGATTTAGGTTACTGAGCATGTTATCTGAAATGTCTTTGTCGCGAAGAATTCTTCTCTGTCGCAATGCAAAGAAACCAGTGAAGATTGTAAATTCATATATACCTATAAATATGTATAATAGATTGCTAATGCTAGATTGTGTTACAAATGCTATATATGTATAATATCTTTCCTTGCTATATTTTGTATTCAAGGAAATTTTTAATGTAATATAAATAATTCATTTCCTCTTTAATTAAAATATCTAGAATGTATGATTGTATCTTTATTTTTATACTGATGTGCATTATATAATACTTTGCTTCTTAATAATGAAATTTTATAATTACTGAAGGGAGAATTATAGGGGCAGTCTCATTCGTATTACAATTTGGAGTTTTACAGTAAGAGTTTAAATCCAACACTCATTGTTAGTAGAAATTCATAAAATACGCACGGTTGCTTATTGTCACGAGCTACCCATGTACGACAACTATAAGAAAGGCTGCGTCGAATAATTGTCCTAATTATGGCTATTATTTTTGCATACTTGCGTCTCTTTACGTTTTCTACACAATTTAATTTGTCTCACAGCCGGAAATTCAACAATGTCTTACTTCGCTTCAATCTTTGTGTTTGACGATTATATTTGCGTGAAAAAATATATAATTATAAGGTAGATAGTTAAAAAAATAGGCGAAAATTTTGCTTTCGTATGAAATAAAATTTGATTACAACTTTATTGGCGCAGCTAATGGAATTGTAGTTATTTTATTGACTTAAATATTGATTCGTGTCGTTCATTATACGTTGTTAATCTGGCAATGTGCGTTAATTGCAAAATTGCCTTCGATATTATTCTACGATGATAGAGTGAAAATTGTAATATTATTTTTTTTTTTCAATATGTTACTGTTAAAAACAGCGTTCGTGCTTACACGCGCTTTTATACACACACGCGCGCGCACACACACGCGCACACACACACACACACACACACACACACACACACACAGAGAGAGAGAGCAGCAGCAACGTGCCAAATGAAAAAATATTCACTAAATTTTTTCATTTTGTGCTCTCTCTCTCACATTCCTTGTAAATAATTGTCAAACTTTAGACTTAGCGCACACATGATTGGTGTCGGTTGTTTAGAAAATTTTGACTGCGGTGCTGGGCGCGTTTCTAGGACAGGGCAGAGATCCCGAACAAGTTGCTGTAATGGCGAAAAATGCTTCTGAGGTTAGTACGAGTCTATAAACGAATGAATTGGAACAATGACATCTAATTCAAACTCTTCAAATTTTTTTATCTCACTTTTAGAACGAAAGCTACAAATGCGTGCTTTATTCTTAATTATACTTTGTTGAAAATGTTAAAAATATCAAGTGAAAAATGGAGGTTGAATTAGTTTAGTTAATTTTACTTAACTGTCATCTCCGATGAGCTTATTAGTATATTGTATTATATTTATGTATATATTATAATCTACCTGCATTTTTAATCCAACTATTTTATAATCCAACTGTTTTATAATCCAGCTTCTTTTGAAATTGCTTTTAACATATATGTTAGTTCTTGCAATATTCTCGCACATACAATATAAATAATAAATATGATTTTAAATAACTGCGCAGATTAGACAAGTTTAGCGTTGACGAATACAGGTCTTGAGCGATTTTGCATGGGAAATAATGTAAAGCTTATTATTTAAAAGAAAACAAGTCGTAATCATATGAGACCATAATTTAAAAGAAAGAAAGTACATACACAGTTATGATCGTCCCAGTTCTCTATTGAGAATCATTTTCATAAACCAATCTTTATAGCTATATGTACTGTAATTTGATGAGCTGTAAGTTAATTTCGCATGTATTTCCAAATAGTACTGCAGATCGTAATGAATTTTTAAAAAATCACTTTTCTAAATTCTTTATGAATTTCTTTAATTAATCTGTTTGAAATTAATTTAAAAAGTAATCACCCGCGAGCATTGCGCTCACGCGCCATTAAATTAATGTCACAAAAATTTATTTCTCATACATAAGTATTATAAATTATTTTACAAGATAGAATAAAATGCACAGCATTATAAGGTATCTCAATTATATTTTTAACGAAATGTCTTAATTTAAAGATGAGCCTCAAAAATGAAGATCTCTCTGAGATAAAAATAAATAAAGTGCTTTGACAGTATAATTTTATTTGATTCTATGTAAAAATTAATTTTAAAATGTTTTTGAAAGAATATCATATTATATAGGATATATTATATATTTATGTTTATTAGGATATACAATACTATTTATAAAAGCTATTTTAATTTTATTGTGAATTCTTGTAAATTAGAAAAAGATTTTCTCTTGTATTTGAGAAAGAATTCAGAATTAATGATGTAAATCTCTTTTGAAACTTTTAAATTTTTGGACCAGAAATAAGAGATCTATCGTGCTTAACCGTCAAAAATTTTTTTTTCCGTGTATGCGTCTTTGTGAATATGATCGCTTATATCTTCGTTTATACGTGTTATTAAGCAGTTCATCAGTATAGTCATCAATCTACTGGACGCCCTGAAAACATCATTCTCTCATCGTTCTCTGACGGCTCGCTCACTCGGAAGACGCGATACCGTTTCCGAAGCTGCTATAGCGTCGATCTCTAGATAATTGAAATAAAATAATACTCCATTTGCGATTTCATGCAACATTTAGAAAATTATTAGTGATTTGTCGTTTTAAGATACAATAATTGTTAGATGCAGTCATTTATAATTACATTGTTGTAATACTTATTATAATATTTATTTAAACATCATTCTAATTGTTACGTCATTATTCATCTTCGTGTTATTACACGATTGTTTTGTATTATAAACATATCAGAGAAAAAGGAGAAGATTATACATTAAACGTGATTACATGTAATAAGTTGTTACACTTTTGAGTGAAAACACACACACACACACACACACACACACACACACACACACACACACACACATATATTATAATTGTGATTCTAAATTTAATTCGCTAGGGCTACATGAGATCCGTCAAGTCCTTTAGTTACGTAGGTCGTGCAGAGGAGGAGGGACAGCGTGGATGCGCTGAGAGAGCACTTTGTGAAGCTAGTGCGGAATGTATCGCCGATACGCAAGGTCCATCATCGATTTTCTGCCAACTTGGATCGTAAGTGTCCATTTTTGTGTGTTTAATTTTTTTTATATCTGTAATAAACTAAACACTTGGAACATTAGCGTAATTTTACCATCTTCTTTCTATAGCAAGCATTGAAATATAACATTTCGTCATTTTTACGTTATGTCAAATTTATTGAAATTATAACAGTTTCAGTCTGTGATAATGAATAATCAAAGATCGAATTAAATTTCCTCAGGTACGCAACGAGTTATTTCCTGCAGAGGCAGAGCGGCGTCGGCTTTGAGGCCTTATACGAGGCAGGACGACGTGGTCGCACAGGCGAGGATTGCAGAACTCTTTTTATGGATTGCAACGCTGTATAAGGCGAGTTTAATCCTCACAGCGTTCTGTCGAACGTAGCTTAGATTCCGCGGGATTACGGATTCTCTTTGCCGACCAAAATTAATTTGAAGATTTCTCGTACTATCCGTGCATTCTGTGTTTTATCTTCTGATGGAGAACAATATGAAACTACTCGAAGCTATTTGCATACATTACAGACAACTAAATAATATAATATGAAGGTTTTATAATTATCGAAGAAACATTTAAAAACGTCTTGGTTGGGTCTTTTATAAGACTTAATTTTCGAGCATTCCTGATGTTTTTCGTCAAGCATTCGAATGACATGTATTTTCAACGGAGTTTCCTGCGTCCTATAGCTTAAATTATGTTAAAACAAAAGTATATAGAGTTTTAATCAACATATTCACGGGTGTGCACCAAGCCGGGATTCTCATCGAATCTAGCTAGCTCGTCAGCTCGACTCGAGCTCACGGTTGAACACATTTCTTCAGACAGAGAATTCGTGTATGTGTATACACATGCTCAATAATGCAGATTTATTTAACATCAAATCTGCGATCCCAATGTCGCGAACAAACAAGGCACACTTGATGCTTTAATCCCGCCTGTCTCGATAACAATTAGATTAAATTTTTTGATCGAATAAGTTTGCTAATATCTTTATGAATTAGCTTTTAATAATACTCTTTGGTCAAGTTTTATCTACTAAAGTTTCTTTTTTTTTTCCTATTTGTCACGTTAAGAATTGTACGCATATTTTTTCGTATCGCCGAGTTTCGCCACATCGATTATACAACTATATTTATTTCTATTTATTGTGCGTGTTATACGTAGATGTAGTATTTGTGGTTGGAACTCGGCGCGAGTTCTGATCGTTCTGGTATTTTGACGACGATGACTATTATGTGCAACAGGAAGTTTATATATGAGTATATATAAAATTGTTGATATATTTTAAGTTTGCGATTAATAAAATTGTTTTAACATCTGAAATGTAATATATATCTTCAAAATATAAAACTGTGAATAATGAAAGCAATGGAATTCATATTGATTTAAGCGTTTATTAATGGATTCGTTTCTCCCATTATCAATGATCTCCAACCTGCAGCCTGTCTGTCAAACTTTTTGCCATCAATACTAAAAATATATAGTCATATTTTCTATTTTATGTAAACCAGTTAAAGTAGTTTATATAACTAGTAAAAAAGTTGGCCACACCGCATAATCGAAATTGAAAGGGTAGTAGTCGCCTGCCAAATCAAAATAGCTTGTAAAATAATTTTATTATATTATACATCGTTGTATTCGCTAGAATGGACATTACAATTTTTATTACATCAAAATATTTATTTTACAGAAAAAAATTATGCTTACTTCTCCGTTCTCTAATATAAATATTTTTTCTCAATGAAACTGTATTTACAATCAAGTTTAATTGCAGCCGTTTAATTTCAGACTATATTCATTAAATCTATCTCTGTTAGTTTAAATAAAAATGGATGACTATTTCTACAATAGCACACACCCCGTATGTGCGTACATGCATGCGCGCGCGTGTGTGTGTGCGTATGTGTGTATGCAAGGCATCCGATAAGTTTGACAAAGCGCTCGTGTGTAGATAGAATGGACTGAGTCGAAAAGTCCTCTACCATTTTATAATTTTCGCAATAGTTAACAATATTAATTATTAAAAATCGCTAAATATTGGTTTTCAATAATTATTTACTCAAATACTATTAGGTGTTGGAATTAATTCGTAGCGTTTTTTAATGAAAGAATGTTATTTATTTCACATGAGCATTAAAAAATACATTAATGAAAGTACTTTTAAAACTTATAAATACTTTGTAAAACGCTACGAATTAATTCCAACACCTAATATTATTTTATACTATTATTTTACAGAATGTTACATACAAAAGTTGTTTGATTTCGAGGGATGCATGAGATGATATCATTAGTTTGACCATAGATGGCGTTGTTAAGGTCAGGGAAAAGTCACTTTAAATTTTTCAAATGGAACTTCCTCATTTTTCATTGCATATTCTTGTAGAATTACTTATCTTGAGAGCTTTCCGAAACACTATAATAAAATATTTTTCCATTAAGTAATTTTTCATGTTATAACCCAAACAACACGAAATCGACTAAAAATCGACTATAAGTTGATCGAATGTCGATTAATAGTCGACTAATGCCCATTTCAATGTAGATTAACTTTAATTTCGGTTCAACTTACTCTTCGTCTTTTTTTAATCTTTAGAATTAGAAAATTGTACAAGTTCAATGATTCTAATTCTTTAGGTCTGCTTGGATAGTAATCATTGATGAGCGACGGACAATAAATATTCGCAGAATTTTCATTGAGAGCTTTAATTTCATTTTTTTTCACTTTCACTTTTCTGTTTCTCATTTCATTAACGTCAATCCATTTGACAATGGTATCACTGTCTGTACCATACAAGGGATTCCCTAGCAGTGTCTCCGCAGCTTCTAAAGCACCGCAATCTCTGTTATTTAATGAACGCATCGCAAAATTCCAGTTTCGATGCCGAGGGCTTATCGGAATCTATCATTGCAAAGTCTATATTGCATTTCTCCGACTTTATCGTGTATTTTGTTAAGTACGAGTTTAAAAACTCTGATTTTTCTCCAATAAATTGTATGTCCATATTCTCCTCCTAGACTAACTTGATAGCCGGATTATAATCTGCATTCATTCCTAAGTCGTTTAAGGTTGCAAAATTAAATACTCTGACTATGCAAAATAATTCTCTGCGTTACTATTTCCAAGCATTTTTTATTTTTGCGCTGCAATTAAGACACTTCCTTCTTGGAGCGAAAGTATTGGACACTTTACGGCAGCGAGCTTTCAAAATAATCAGTGATTGGAATACGATGATTTAAGAAATCAAAAAAACTTCTACCTCTATGTCAAATCTCTATGTTAAAGATCGTGTTAAAATCGGAGAGACGAAGAAAATGTGGTTGCGTTCTCATGAGAATGGGCAATGGAGGGGACCATTCTTTATTTTTAGTATATTTATACAATTCGCATGACCTAGATTTTAATGGGTCATGGGTGCTTTGAGGCCTACCTTTTTGAAATACAGCATAATGCGTCGCCGATTTGTGCGCATTGTCGTGCGAAATACTGCAGATATGGCGATGCACACGCTGTTGTTTTGCCCATCTTGGGTCGCGGAGAGGCATGTCATTTTTTGAGCGGTTGGAGCTCGATGTCCTTGACAGGACATACGTATTGTCAGGGCTATGTGCTCCGCTGCGTGTTGGACGGGCCTCATGGATTTCTGCGAGGTCATACGCACGAAGGAGTGGGCCGAGTCGGAGCGTCAGGCCCTGAAGAGGCAAAGGGCTCTTTTAGCTCGGACTTGTCTGGAGTCTGACAACAACTATGTGTAAAAATGTATATATAATATACATATTTAGAATAATATTTAATATAATGTAGGATAGGATTCTAGCTTTAAGTAGTATACCGGACCATGAAAGTGAGACTTGGATGCACCCTGATGAAATGCCGCCGGGTAGGCGGTTCCAAGGTGTACCCAATCTGATCTTGCGAAGATGCTGAATAGGAGGAATTTCTTAGCAGATGATGGTGTCCACTGTCCTTCCTTATAGGAGGGACGCCAGATTCATTGAATCCTGCACAATCAGAAGACCGGCTCCTGGGTGTCTTCTCTTCATCCGATTAGGTTTTCCTTCGGGAGCATCCCGAATAAGGGGCTATGTGAAGATTTTTCTCCTCCTCGCAAAAAAATGTATTCATACAATATTAAAAATTCATTCTGTTGCAATCGAAATAAATATTAAAAGTTGTGTTAAAATCGGAGAGATGAAGAAAATATGGTTGCGTCCTCACGAAAAGCGGGCGATGGAGGGACCATTCTTTATTTTAAGTATATTCATAGAATATTAAGAATTCATTCTGTTGCAATTGAAATAAATATGTAATATGGTCAATATTTATTATAATTATAAGTTACATATATACTATTATATATATATTTATACATATGATATATATTTATATTTATATATGTATATATCATATGTTTCAATTTTTTCTAACTGTATTGCATGAATTGTATCTTATAGAAGGTTACGTGATAAGAGTCGAAAATATATACATTTGTGATACTTACATTACTAGAAAGTTGTCCCATATATCTGTACTTTGAAAAGTAGGTGATATATCCTTAAAAATTCATTAAAATGAAAAGGTCAGGCCATGTTCAAAAACAGATCTTCAAAAAAAAACCTTTCAACGTAAAATCATATGTTATTGAAAGTGCGAGTTCAAAACGAATATACATACAATATTCAAATAAAATCAGATTATAATTTCATTCTAGAAAATAAGTGCGATATGTTATTCTTAATGCACAAAACATAAAAGCCATTTATTGAGATTTGATTTGAAATTTATACTAGCCGGTAAATGAAAAATAATTGCTCGTAATTCCAGAGTACCAATTTTATTAATGATTCGGAAAAAAAACATGGCGACCTGCTCCATTGAAAAACTTTCAATGGATGGAATATTAAAATAAAAGAGTTATGAAAATGAGATTCATTCAAATTAAAAGTCTACAATCTTTCTTTAGTATCCTCAAAATTGTATCCTCAATAAAAGTGTATCCTGAAAAATTTAAACTTTTAAAAATTTAAATGATTATCTAAATTTAAATTTTTGAGGATACCCTTGATGTATGTTCACTTTGGACTGACACTTTTAATAATATATCAGTTACTTGTCATGATAATATATTATTAGGTAATTTAATTTTTTAATTTATATATTTTCACTTTGAACTGGCACTTTTAATAGTACATCAATTATTTGTCATCGTAATATATTATCAGATCATTTAAATTTTTAAAGATTTACATTTTTGAGAATACGCTTTATGTTCATTTTAAACTAGGATCTTGAATAATATATCAGTTACTTGTCATGGTTTTATATATATTAGGTGTTGGAATTAATTCGTAGCGTTTTTTAATGAAAGAATGTTATTTATTTCACATGAGCATTAAAAAATACATTAATGAAAGTACTTCCCATCACTTCCCATCTCTTGTAAAACGCTACGAATTAATTCCAACACCTAATATATATATAAAGCATGTATATATGTATGTTGATATATGCATGTAGGTGGAATAAATTTTCTGTTTTTTCTTCTCTTTGTAATATTCCCATGGTTCATTAGTCTATATATATTAATCTACAAATGTAAATTGTATGTATGTACGATTATTACATTTTAATAAATATAATCAATAAAAATGATTTTATTTGTTTACTAGTATTCATAAAATGATTTTTTTTTTATTTTGATCTTACTAAAAGATTTGCCTGCTGAAGACTCTATCTATCTTGCAAAATAGCATGTGTGATATCTATGTGTGATATTGATGTATGTGCGTTTATAACATATTAAAAATACAATGTCTGAAAAAATCAAACTGTGTGTTACCGTCAACCAGCGTGAAGTGTAAAGACTTGAGAAACCGTAACCGTACTTTGCTGTCGGATGACAAGATTTATTATCAACAGTTTCATACTGAATCTCTTTGAAGAAGGAGTTCTCTGAATTGTCTCAGTGTTGCGCAATCCTTTCTTCTTTCGGATAATTTCTTTACGTTAAAGGTAAATGAAACAAATAATACAATTTATCAATATTAATTCACATATTTATTATTACAAAAACGTTAGCTACTTCTATATAATAATGACATGATTTACATTGAAATATAAATAATTTAAAAAATATGAATATTTTGTAAAAAAAAATGTTTATTAAATAGATGACGTTCAAGTCTTTAACAAATTTTGGAAGCTTTGGGAAAGCTCCTTGGGACAGGCCTATCGAGCGTTATCACAGTGACAGAAGTGGCTACCATCATGGATATCGTAGGTATGTTAAATCAAATATCTAATTACACCTAAATGCTTAATATTAAAATTTGTATAGATATTTCACAAAATGATTTTTTTAATAACGTACTCTTCTGAATTTCAGAAGTTCCAAAGGAAAGGGAGGAACTAGCGCTGCACTGAGTGCGCTGACCTTACTCGCTTTCCTATTTCTCTTAAACGTCATGCAG
Organism: Acromyrmex echinatior; assembly: GCF_000204515.1. The sequence continues at coordinate 504,866 of NW_011627597.1, read as the reverse complement.
GTAATAATGTATACGTGCAAATGCATATTACTATATATTTTTAACACTCTATAGTTTGCCAACGGTACAGTACCGTCACGCAAATTCGACGTTCCAGTCCGTCGCGCCGCGTCGCGCCGCGTCGCACCGTACCGACGCGCGACGCGACGCGACGTAACGACATAATAACGTCGAGGTAAGAATATTAATCTTCTTGAAATTATATTATTATATATATATATGTATCTTTATTATTATATATTGTAGGCAAAAATATAAACAAAATGTTGCTTAATAATTATTTCTACTCAACGTAGATTTCTTCAACATCTTCTTGATGTGGTATTATGTTTATAATATTGTGAAACATATTATATAAGAAAAAGGAATATAATTAAATAATAAAATTAAAATAAAATTTAAAATTTATTTTATTCTGTGATATCTTAAAAGACTCAAAAAGTGATACTTATTTTCTTAAAGATTTAATTTTTTTCAGTTAGAAATAAACTGCCATGTTTAATTATTTAGAATAAAATGAATGTAAGAGATAAATATATAAATTTATTGTGCTTATTTATTATAAAAGAAAATGTAATACTAAAAGCAAAACAAAATATTTTAACTTTAATAGATACTTTTATCGATATATATTTATACGGTAAAAAATGTGTAGTTCGTTAATATATTCACTATCATAGCCATATAGTTTCTTTCAGTCATGGTGTGCACTATATGTATAATATAATATAAGGTAACCCGAATTTTCCATATGAGTTTTTACGTTTCTATGAGTTGAAATAAAGAGTTGAAAAATTTATAATAAAAATATGATATTCGCGAACGTTGAGATGAATCCTTTTCAATTCCAATACATTTTTATTCATTTACAGAAATTGCATAAAGCGTATTCTATGTATATTTCTATGTCTTTCAATCTGAAAAAAATTTCATTTTAAATGCATTATGAATATACTATTCAAAATATTAAAATTTTTTTCAACCCATAAAATCTAAAAAAAAAATGAAAATAGATTACGAGTGTTATTAAAATATGCATTCAGATGATTCGAACGAATTAAAATTTCAAATCATTTTAATCCATTCTCGTTTATTGAAAAGAGAATACACATGCACACGACATATATGTATGTGTATATGTACACACATACATATGTATGTAATATTTATATTTGTTTGTCAGTTAATAATTTTCTATTCTTCTCTAATTAAAAAATTACTGGCATAATATTTATTCATACTTCCTTTTAGCAATCCTTACAGGATAACAACTCGACGCTCGTTCCAACGACCACTACGCTGTTGTTGCGAGATACCGAATTACCAATCATCTTGGACAATGGAGAAGAAAAGAAAGCGGAAACGAAAGACAATTTCGCACGTATAGCAAACGTGTATGCCTCAAAAGCAACTACAACAAAAGGCTATGCGCAACGAAAGGACTAATCATCTGACAATGTTATATTTTTTGAAAAACTCTTTTTCCAAATGTCTCACATGTTTCTCGCAAATATTTGAAAATACTTATTCTTGTTCCTTTTTTTAATTAGATAGATTTTTAAATTAGATAAACATTTTGTACAGTTAAATATTATAAATAATAATAAAAATGTAGACAATAAATATAAAATTCAAAAATATTTAAATAAAAATTCAAAAATGTTTTTTCTAATTAGTTACAGGATGACCTCTCATGAGCAGGTAGAGTGGACTAAATTAAGTAGAAAGATCCTCTATGATTTTTCAATTTTTGTAATAGTTAATAAGATATTAATTTCTAAAGATACGCCAAATATTAGGTGTAGTAAAATTACGCGTAGAGAGATACAGATTACTAAAGCCATCTATTGCAAAAATAATGGATTTCTATTTACTACACCTAATATATGCATATCCGCCCGAGCTATCGTCAAATGCAAGCATGCGACGTAATCGCGTTCAGTGCTGCACTGCGAAGAGATTGTTTTCTTTCGCCGCTTGTTCATTATCAATTTAATGCTCGTAGTAAACAATTCCTTTCGCACCTAACAATCTACGATGATAGGCAAAATAGATGATTTTATCTCAAGGCTACGCGCTTGTACTTGGTGTAGATTATTAAGCGATATTTAGAAATTAATATCTCATTAAATATCACGAAAATTGCAAAATAATACAGGACTTTTCGATTCAATTTAATCCACTCTATCTACTCACAAAAAGTAATCCCACAGATCTAGTACACTCTGTATATGTCGGAGTTACCCTAATTTAATTTCAAATATACAGTTATTTATTAATTATCGAAAAATAAGGAAAATTTTCGATATATTTCATAAATCTATTATATTTTATCGATTACAAATGTTATTTAAATAATAAAAGAATTAAAGAATAAAACGGAATAAATCTACAATTTTGATTGGTACTGCCATTTTTCAGAGAACTATAATAGATGTTATACAACTGTGATACAACTATATATGTACCACAATCATATATTTTTGATGAAAAATGTCATCATCATTCCAATTTGTTTCGATTTGACTCTATATGATTAAAGGGTATCTACAATAAGTAGGTAGAATTAGAATTCATTATAAGTATCAGATACTTAATAAAACAACGTAATAATTTAAAATAGTAACCGTTCATTAACACACATAAATAAACGGTTTATTTTAATTTATTTTTTTCTTTCCTGAACATGAGATCGTCAAACGTATCATTATCATATCATCATTGTCATTCAAACATGTGTATTTTAATATTTGAAAATGTTTTCGCGTTTCTTATATAATTCTATTTATATAACATTAGAAACATTTAAATATCCATTTTTAATCCATTTTTTGTCATACTCATTCATATATTGCATAAAAAAAATAACGAACAGTCATGTGTATTGCTAGATTAAATACGCAATAGATTTTCTCTCTCTCTCTCTCTCTCTCTCTCCCCTCTCTAAAGATATTCCACGTTTTTTCAAAATGTGTTATTTTTACAAGGAAACAAATAGAAATGTGTTATGTTTACTTTTTATTAATTTCTTCTTCTTTGATAAATTATTTGCAAAATCATGTTCTCTCTCTCTAAAAAAATTTTGCGACTATGATTCTGCAAAATATTACACTGAAAAAAAAAATTAGCCGAATATAGCATAACATTTTTAATTGGTTGCAGCAGCCAATTTTTAGTTGCGTTAGTCTATCGAAATCCTATACTGACACGGCGGAGGAGCTAAGTAGATTAAGAAAACGCTCAATTTTCTTCAAAAGTTACATTTCTATAAAAATCGAGCAGATTTCTATGTGCATTAATGAGTACAATAAATACTTTTAAATGAAGACAAAAGTTCGAAGACAAAACATAAAATATTTTAAATAAGAAATACAGATTTAGATAATACGCGCGCAGGTGTGTGATGTGTATAATAGTAGACAAATGGAATAGTTCTATATAGTTCATCATATGACACAATATAAATAGATCGAGCATGACGCATAAACTTGGCTGACACGCGAGAGAGAGAGAAAGAGAGAGAGAAAGAGAGAGAGAGAGAGAGAGAGAGAGAGAGAGAGAGAAAGAGAGAGAACATAATTTAAATCTCTGTTCTTTCTCAAATAATATCCATTTCTTCCCTATATCCAATGTATAAGATTAATAACTTTAATCTTGGTTTAACTTAATCTTTATCTATATATAATTCTTAGAACTAGAAAAAGATGAAAACTAAGTTAAACAATAAGATTAAAATTCATTTACATTGGTAGAAATGAGATAATAACGGAGAAAATAATCTTCTGTTAAACAGAGAAAAAAACTTGAATAATATTCCCTCTCTCTCGCACACGTCAAATAATTGTATCAACAAACAATTGCCTGATGTATGATATGCTCGGTCTACATGTATATGTATACTATACCTACCTGAGAATTATAAAACATTTGGAAAAGTATTAGCAAAAGTGCGTTGAAATAATTCGAATAAATAAAATTAACAAAATAAATATGGATAACAGGATAAAATAAATGTAATAATGAAAATATTTTTCCAAAAATTTCGTAACTGATTAAAATAAAGTTTAAGGAAAATTATTTAGAACATTATATATTTAATATTATAATATTTTGAATGTAAGAAGAAATTAATTGTATAATTTTTACAATTATATTTTTGAAAATTTAGAATCTGTTTCTAATATAACTTACTAGCTTTAAATGATAATTTAAAACCTACTATGTTATAGTCCCCGACGATTTGCTATTAGAATTTTAGTCTCAAAATAACTTAAAAAATTTGTCATTAGCAAGTGGTGCGTTATAGATCTCAAACACCCCGTGCATATTATGTACATTCTATACCTATATGTATATAGATCAACAACCTGTTGTCGATACAACATGATTGTATGAACATGTCATGTAGTGTAAACATATATCTTTAACATATATATTTAATGTAATCTTTCATCTTTAATGTAATTAACAATAATAATAATAATAATAATAATGGAAAATTAAATTAGAATAAGATCCTAAATTTTCAAGTATCTAGTTGTAAAAATTATACAACTAATTTTTTTATAATATTCAAAATGAAATGTATAATTTTATAAATATAACTTTCCTTAAACTTTTATGTGAATTAGTCGTAAACTTTTCGAAAAATTTTTTCATCATTTACATATATTTTATATTTTTTGGTTTCCCACATTTATTCTATTAATTTCTACTTATTCTATTCGAATTATTTCAATACACTTATTTATATATATATATATATAAATATAAAATGTAAATGTAAGGGAACAGAAAAATACGTCAACAGTCGATATTTCACTAACGCAAAAATATGTCAACAGTAGCGTAAAATGTAATTTTTATCTGCAGTTGCGAAATTTGTTTTGCTGCGATCAAAGACAATTAAGTAATTGCTGCGCAGGAGTGTACTTTATAAGAATCGAATCGACATATAATCTCGATTAGATTTCAATCCTTTCGATACGCAAAAATAGTTTTAATACCTTTATTTAAGACAATAAATAAAAAAATGCAATAGAACAAAAATCGCTGTGAGATAATCGGAATAATTACACACACGCACGCGCGCGCGCGCGCGTGTGTGTGTGTGTGTGTACACATATATGACATTCTTAGAATATTTCTTAAAAATAAAATCAATCATTGAAATTTTTATAATTTTATAATGATAATTTTATGATTGCCGAACAAGCAATCATTGTGTTTCAGCAACTTTGTAATTACTATAACGTTCCATTACTGTTCCTTTGGTATTTTGTTAAAAATCTTTACGATATTTATAAACACACGTTATGTCGCAATTGCCCCGATTATTCAAGTAATACTCAATTATTATGATAAGATGAATATAAAATCATTTTAACTGGAAAATAATATTTGACGAATTAGACTGAATTTTACATCAATTTAACAGCACTATGACATTGCGTATTATTTGAATACATTCATTTCCATTTTCCCATATTTCTAGCATCAAAGTTGAATTTATGAAATTTACACATATTATGATTTTTGTTTAATTATGTATAAATATACACGCATATTTAAGTATATGCATACTCCCAGCGCGCACACGCTCGCACGCACGCACACACACTCACACACACACACACACACACACACACACACACACACACACACACACACACATATGGTGTGTGCATGTGTATTTATATATGACTCTAAAAATTCGTTTAGCTAAACATCAAACTCTAAAAGAAAGGAGAAATTATCTTGCATAAAACATTTAGATATAGACTAAATCACGTCTTCGTAAAAGATTGCCTACTGCATGAATTTACCCGTCCCTTTTCTTTCACTAAAAGAAATAAGAAGAAAAGGTAAAGAGACGGGCACGTCCTATTTGCCAAATATTATTTTATCATTTACTATTAATTAATTCATTTTTCGACTTAAATACTATATGTATCGGAGTAGGGATATACTGGATATCCGGAAAGTATCTGATGTCGAATTTTATCCGGCAGCCCTTTTTTACTATCCAGCCATATAACTGGATATCATTATTAGTATCCAGCAATATATATGTGTGTGCGTGTGCGTGTGTGTGCGCGCGCGCGTGTGTGTGTGTGTGTGTGTGTTTGTTTGTGTATATCCGGTTAAAATTTGAAAATTCGCGTCATTGACATAGAATTTTTTTCTTTTCAGCTAAACGGTAATTATGCCTATTATAAGAGCCCAGTAAACGAGAATGGATTGAAATTTTTTTCGATCTGAATGTGTATTTTAAATAGCGAATACTTTTTTTGGATTTAATTGGATTCAATTGGATTCAATTAGATTCAATTGGATGCAATTGGATTGAAAAACTGCATTTTCTCAAAATTTTGAATTGAACAGTATGTGTGTGTTGTATACAGAAAAAGCTAATATTATTTTTGAAAGGCATAGAGATATGCTCCATGCAATTCCTATAAATGAATAAAAATGCATTCAGGATTGAAAAGCATTCATTTTAACATTCGTGAATCAATATTTCTGAAAATCTGAATCCATTTCAATTCATTTCAATCCATTCTCATTTACTGGGAGAGACCGCACCAACGATCTTGACTTTGACATAGTCAAAGTCATAATTCTGAGTAACTTTGTCTCAATAAGGTGGCGATTTCTGATAGAGTTCCTCTAGTAAGATGAATTAAGACATAAAAGCAGAAGGACGCCATTGCCAGGTATTGGGTACCGGCCGAAAACAACACAATTTGACAGTTGATAGTCCGATTTCGCGTTCGTACCTTCTACACCATGAAACAGTTGTATACACCAATTCACAGATTCACTACCACATCGAAAGTATCTGCAAACGGCAGCGTTTAAAAGGACTCGGAATCTGACCAATCAGAAATCGATGCCCCTCATGACTTGACTCTTACTAGAGGGACTCTAGTTTCTGATAGAGATCCTATATAATCAGAGTTTAAACGAAAGCGGGCATAACTTCTGATTGGTTCTCCACCTTGGTCCACTTAGTATTCTTCGGATAGCGTCATACACTAGTCGGAAAACGAGTGCGAAGAAAAGAGACAGATAGCTACAAGCAGATGAGTAAAACCTGTGTCAAAGAGATTAAAAATCGATTCCGAGATATCGGACAAATAAAAAATTAACAAACTACAATTGCACAATTCGGTCAATTCATCAACTCGATTGGTTTCTTCAGGTATTGTCGTCACGTATGCTAATACTTTTTGCGCATGCGTTCGAAAAAGCAATATCCGTTATCTTTTTCTATCCGCCATTTTTGGTCCATATTCGCCAAACTTTGATTATAAGATCTCTAGTTTCTGAGATATTTAAACTTAAAGTCTAAAAAATGGTGTCACTTTTCTGTCATATGAAACAGAAATTTCCTGCTTTAAAATATATTTTACGATTTTCTACGCGAAGCAACTTTCACTCCACCTCTCCCTTTCTTTGGGACGCGCGACTTCCACGTAGAGACTTTCACCCCACCTCTTCCCCTATTTAGAGGCGCACAATTTCCACTTCTACGCGAAGCGACTCCCACCCTATACCTCCACCCCTCTGCCAAGGGACATTCGACTTTCCACGCGAAGCAACTTGGCGAGATGGTGTATGGAACTCGCTTCACGTAGAAAGTCGAATGCCCCTTGACAGAGGGAGAAGGGAGGGGAAGGTGAGGTAAGGTGGGAATCGCTTCACGTCATAAAATATATTTTAAAACGAGAACTTTCTTTTATTCATATAGTAGAAAAGAGACATGATTTTTTAAACTTTATTTGTTAATAGCTTTTCCACGAAGGACGACCGCCTCCTGAAACCTGTTGGAGGTTACTCAGGACCATGACAATATATGTTAAGGTCAAGGTCATGACTCTGAGTGACCTCCCTTAATATAAATAATCACCCAGCTAAACTTCTTGCACAATTCATCTTCCGTCTTTTTCTTTTCATGTTGAGAAAATAAAGAAAATTATTATCACTATTTTTCCCTTGCTTTCCTTTTTTATAAATAGAATAGAAAAAGTATACCGAATATCTGGAAAATATCCGGTATCCGGCCAGGTAATTGCCCTATCGGATATTCGATTGGATACCCAAAAAGAATGTAATATTGGATATCCAATATTGGACAATTTTACGATCCAGTACATTCCATTTTAGTGAAAGATAGTATCGAGAACGGAGGAGAATGTGAAGATGGAATGGCAGCAGAATAAAAACTCAGCTCTCAATTCCAATACGCGCGAATAATCTCTGCCATGTCAGATATACAACATATATCAACTATTCCCGGTCTTTAGCTCCTATGTATCGTGATCTCTGGTGATCGAAACTATTTAAAATAAATTAATTAATGGCAAATTAACTGGCATCATTAATAGAAATTAATGTTAGATATACTTATAGTCATGTTACCGATTGACTAATTGCTTAATTAATTGAAAAACAATAATCGTGTTTTACTTAACACTGGAAGTCTGTCTCGTTCTGTCTTATTCCATGTATATACATACTGGAGTAACCCTTTCCTTGCCTTCTCCCTCTCTATGAAAATATGTGTGAGGGTCAAACTGCGAAAATGAGCTAGGAAACAGAAACCATCTCCATCACTTTCCATTTCTTTCCTCCTACATCGTTTTTTTTCTGAAAACCCGATGGAGAAGGGAAGACATATGTATACAATATATACTCCAGTATGTAAAGCGCTCACAGAATAAGACAGATGAGACTTTCGGTTTTCAGTGTCAAGTAAAACACGATTATCGTTTTTCAATTAAATTAGAATCAGTCGATCCTTAACGTAACTATAAGTATCTAATATCGATTTCAATTAATAATGTCAATTAATTTGCCATTATAATTAATTCACTTTAAATAGTTTTTGGTCACCAGGTTACATATACATTTGATTTCGGATAGAGCAAACGAAACATTTTTTTATCAATATCAAATTTTTCCCTCTTTTTCGAATAATCTTTAAATTATATTTAAACTGTTTTTACGTATGTATTAGGTGTTGGAATTAATTCGTAGCGTTTTTTAATGAAAGAATGTTATTTATTTCACATGAGCATTAAAAAATACATTAATGAAAGTACTTCCCATCACTTGTAAAACGCTACGAATTAATTCCAACACCTAATATATATAAATATGATATCCCAAACAGAACATAAAGCTAATTTGATACCAAAATAGCTCTAAAATGATCATTAAGAATTACTTTTCAATCAGTCATGAGTCACTTTAATATTATTGTGGTAACATTATCGTGATCTGTTTAGGCATATAATATACATATATATATATATATATGTATACAAGGTGAGGCATTTAAATTTTGAGACAATTTAATATCTTGAATGCATTTTAGAAAAAAATGTTTCGTACTGTTATACAGACAACAAAGAAAAAAGTCAATTGACAACAAAATACAACATAAAATGATTGGACCACTATCTTCAAGATAGAAAAGAATGTTTTCTTCCTTGTTGAACCAGCTCCACGTGATATATCTTGAGTATAATACTAATGTCGGTAGTATTTAAACTTTGAGTACTCATAATTCAGTTTACCATTACAAAAGAAATTGTAATCAGTGTTTTAAAAATGTCTTGCCCTCGGTTGCAAAATTATACGATAAAAAATGGAAATATTTATTTTTAAAAAATTAAAAATCTTCAAACGACTATTAAAAATCAAATGATACCATATCTTATATGGCCTCTTCGAAACTATAAAATTTTTGCATGAAACATTTTACAATGAAAACCTTAATTTTCGATAAATTTTAATTATTTAAACCCACTCCGTGTGCGTGCGTGCGTGCGTGCGTACGTGTATATGTATATATTTAAAACTTAACATTTATAAATATTTTTCATAAATTATAAATTGATTAATTGCAATGATCAAATGTAAAATATAGAATGGAATTCAATGCAACAGTAATTTTTTACAGTACATGTTACAATCTTTGTAGAGCACAAATCTTGCTAAAGAAATAATTATTACCCTTTCTCCATCAATACATATATGTGTATATAAAGAATTAAAATAACTTAAAAAAGAAATTAAACTAAAGAATTCAGATTAATTTTTTCAAAAGCTGTCAAAAATCGATTAAGACGTTTACGTTCCTTATTTTTCGATTGTTGTATACTCAAACCAGACTCATTGCCGTTCCAACATACCGAAAAACGTATGAATTTAAAAAATGTATGAATATATTATTCGATTGACTTTGCCTGAAATATTACTATTTATAGATAAATTTATTGGAGGCGAAAATAAATTGTATTTTTATTTTCGTGATATATAAATGAGACAGTTGTAGATCTGGAGACAAATAAAAGAATGACGTAAATACTGTTCAAACCATGACTAGAAATTGAAATTGAGAGGTTAGACTGGAATTTAACCAATCGAAATATAGTTCATTAAACTTGAGATTGATTTTCTTTCTTCCGATGGATTAAATTCCAATCCAATCTCAATCTCAATTTTTTGATCTGATCATAGCTTTAAGAGGTTAATCTTTAGTCCGATCATGGCTTTTAATAATTTCCATTTTATCATAAATCTTCGACCCACTCATTGGCCCATTAGAGAAAATAAGGTTTCGTTTACCTCAATATCGTAAATCTTGATCTATTTTATATTTTATATATTATATAATATTTATTTTACAAATATTTTCTAGTACTACATACGTGCCATTTCCTTTCCATTCTCCAAAAAATTGATCTTACCACGAGAAAAGAGATCAAATCGAGCTAGTCATGCTTATCGGGCTGATTTTCTAAGCGTAAATGAAACAACCCTCCACAAACACTCGATTATCTTTGGTACATTTTTCTGTTTTTCTTTTTTTTAAGGAGGTAGATAATATAGAATTGTCTTTCTCTCTATCGTACGAGAGCTAGACTTACGAAACGACGTACGATTAATAAATGCATCTCGTCTCGAATCAAGGGAGAATGACAAAAAATCATTCCCTTAAAAATTAATATATTCGAGCGAATGATGGCTCGCCAAGCCAGATCTAAAAATGAAAGAGATCGTGACGAGTAGACAAGTCGCCGACGATTCGAAATAATTTGCAAAATAGTGCGGTAGTTGGAAAAATCTGTGTATGCATTCGCCGTTTAATCCGCATGTGTAGTAATACATACACGTTAGATTGATTCACGTGCATTTAACATTCCGACGAGTGTTTATAATTATGACAACGTTAATCGCTGAGACTATAATGCCTACGATATCGGCAGCCGAAATCTGCCTGGCATTACAGTAAGTAATCGTAAAATCGTTTACGTAAATGCTATCCTTTGAAAAACAATCGATCAATAAATGATCGTACCGGTTTCTCCGGTTCAACATTGAATAAACTTCTTAATTTCGATACAAGATCAACGTGCGCATGGAGATAAATGTGTCTATATAAATCTACGCTTATCTACATGATATGAAGCTTCGAAAGCTCACTCGAACACCGCGAGATCTCGTCGGTGTGTAAGTATATAACAAATAATGCTAACAAAATAATGCGTTCCATTTGGTGACACAAGTTTCTGCCTTTGTTACTCTCTGAATGTCAAGGAAGATAGTGATGTTTGTGTCAACTTGTGTCACTCAGTGTTTGTATGCGTGTATGCGTATGCGCGCGCGCATATATTTTTACTTTTTCTATCTTAAAAAAAAAAAAAAACGAGATACGAGCGATGCTCGAGCATTTCACCAATATTTCGCGATGCGATGCGATTCTCTCATCAGAGAAAATTATTGATTAATAGAGAAACATTAGCGAACCACCATCCTGGGTGCCTCTAATAAAATATCTGCCTTTAACAAAATATCACCGCGTATATGCATGCGTATGATAAACTTTAAAGGTACAGACACAATAGAAGGAATAAGGAATTTCGTCTAACCGCGATTTTTCTCCCAAAATTTTTAATTTGTATATTTGGAAAAGAACTTGTGACACGCGATACTCTTCATTTCGTTCTCTTACATATTATCGTTTCAACTTTCAACGATATAAAGAAATGAGCTTTTCAATTAGAAATAATAATTAATCGATCGTAATGAATCATAATGTGAGCGCGATTTTGACTAATGCAGAGGAAAATTAAGAACGAAAAAGGAAAAGAAAGAACTAGCGATATACTGCTGCAGTGATACATAATTCTATCGCGAAAGTATCATGCGAAAGTGTATATTAACAGTGATGTGTAAATCTGGCGCGGTGCGATTATACGAAAATGGTCCGATTGGCGTACACTATTGTACAGATAAACAATTGCGTGACGCCGAAGACGAAAGACATTTCGAAATTCGATTTCGAAGACACGAGAGCGCGCAACGATGTACATACATATGTACTTTCAACTATCGGAAGTTTGATCGCGCGCCTGCTACGATCTACCAAAAAGCGAAGAACAGATTCCGACATCATACAATAAGGTTCAGTTTCCCGGTTTTGAAAACTTTTCTTATAGAAAAAGAAAATGCGACGGGAGAACGCAACGATGGCGCACATCTCTTTCGGAATCGAATCGTTCTTTGATTCGTCGCAGAAGAACTCGGATTAATCTTTCCACACGTAGAAAAGAAAAATCCAAAGATTCTAAGGCGTAAGTGCGCTCTACTGCGAGTATTACTATTACAATTGTTATATTAATTATTATTGGTGCTGATTCTCTTCGTTTTCCTCCTGCGATATGATGCTCGACCTGTTGGAACGCACGTCGAGATCCATTGCGAAGGGTTTCGTCGAGTTGCCGAGAAGCACCTGCGTGCTCTGACTGTCGTCGAGACTCAGCGAACACTCCAGCGAACTGTCACTGAAAGTACAGAAACAGATTTCTACTCGTCACTAGCGCCTTCGCGGATCGTCCCGGGCTGGATACGTGGTTAGCTCACTTTGACAATCGGTAACCGATTGAATTTACCTGACGATACTGGCGCGATCGACCGAACTACCGCCGCCAACGGTCGGCACCGTACAGTTTTCGCCATTGCACGGTCGCTCGCCGTTACTGCTGCAAGTAGCCGTGCCCCCCGCCGCTGCCTCCCGCATGGACGCTCGCCTAGATTCCTCGTGGCACTCGCACTTGCATTCTTCCGGTTGCACATAGTTGTAACCGGTGACAGTCTTTGCGATCTCATCCTCTGGCCGCGGTATCGTCTGTATCCGTTTCGGTGCTTTTCGTTTCTCTGGTATCTCTTCAAAGTTGATCCAGTTGCTCAGCCGTGCTGCTGCTGTCGCTGATGTTGCTGATGATGATAATGATGATGATGATGATGACGATGCTGCTGCTGCTGCCGCTGCCGTTGCTGCTGCCGCCGTTGTCGTTGTTGATGTTGCTGTTGATGCTCTCGGTGGCAGTGGAGGTGGACTAGGTGATTTCCCTTGATTAATAGCGCCTTTGCGGCCGCCATCCGGCGGCACCTTGCCCGCAAATTCTGTAAACGTATTCGCTGTACTGGTGTATTGCCGTCGCGGACTCTTCAACTTGAAGCTATCCTCTCGCGGCAGAGATATTTTCATCCGCTCCACGCGCCTCTCATCCAGCGATGTCTGCATTACAAACTCATCCAACAAGGTCGGGTTTATTGGCGTAGTTGAGCGCGGTCTCTCGATTGGAATTGTTCTGATAACAAACAATATGATATAATTCCAGTTATTAATATAAATAAAAAATTGTTAAAAATTTATCCTCTATGTGTAATTTAATATTAATAGTTGATTTTCATGTTTAACATTAATATTGAATTACAAAGTAATTAAACTTGAACAAATAACTTTATATTATAATTTAATATCATATACATACAATGGTGTTCCGTTACAAAAACCGACAAGTTTTGTCAATATGTTCGAATGGTTAATTCTAAGCAAGAGTTCATATACATAATGGGTCGATTCTTCGTTCCCAAGATGTGAGCATTTTGTACAAGGCATATTGTACAAGGCCCCATAATAAAAGCTCTGCGATTCCACGTGACAATCATTTGATTTATTGATATGAAATTATATTAATCACATTACAATCACAACTACATTTATTTACACTCGGTAAATTGTCTTCCTGTTCACAAATATTATTTAAATTGTTCATCTTGCTGTAAACATACCCAGTCTGATCTAGTTGCCAGTCCACTGATTGCATTAGCAACATCATGACAGATGCTATCTGCAGCTTCAGTAACCGGGCATTTTACGTGTTCGGATGAACTGCTTCTAGTGCATTGGCATTTTTATTTCATATCTTGAGAACAAAGTCAAATCAATCCATGGTATATATAGTAATTCATTTGTTTCTTAGACTGACCATTTGAACATGCTGATAAAACTTGTCAGTTTCCTAATGGAACACCCTGTATATTGTTCGTATGTATCGTGATTTCCAAATTTTTATTTGAAAGAATTACCTTACTTCCTGAAGTCGTTGTTTAACTGGTAGAATGGGTACAGCTACGCTCTTCTCTAATGGCAGAGTCGTCGGTACATATGGAAGATCCTCCTCAAAACTCTCCTCATAGAAGAGACCCTTTCGCTCGTCTGGTAGCTCCTCGGTCAGTTTCTCGACCTTATTGCGAATAAACTCAATCTCCGAATCTCTTTCGGATTCGGAGCTGTTATGATCCAGATCGGATATCACACTGGGCACCTTTACTAGACCTTCCTGTTCCAACGACTTGCCAATCTTATCATCGAGGTGATCGAGTCTTTTAGTTTCTTGAGCAGCTCGAGAAGGCTCGCCCGAGCTTACTCTTTTCTGTTGCATCGCTACATCGTCACTTATCCTCTCAGATAGTTCTGGCTGCTGCTGCTGCTGCTGCTGCTGTTGCTGGTGCTGATTCTCTTTGCTTTTTCTCTTCGGCTTTGTTATGTCCGGTTTTTTGCCCGTAGACTCTCTCGGCAAGCCACCAGGCAACGCTCGTAAGTCTGTCGATTTAATTTCCGATGTAATCGCCAGTTTAATATCTGGTTTAACCGTAGTCGATGACTTGGCTAGTGGCGGCGTTCCGATTATTTTGTTAGCCTGTGCGCTGATCTTCGAATCCCTCAACGAACTTTTTAGTATATACGAATCTTTTGGCTCGCTCTGCGACAGCTGACTATCTCTGGATAAACTTCTGGATGCAATTTGCGTCGCCGTAACCGTCTCAATCTGCGCCTCGGTCCTAATCTTGGCAATCGACGATGGATGGTGCTCAATGGACACCTCTGTGATTATACTACCCGTATGCGGTCCCTCAGACTCATATTCGTCCAGTAATTTGGTCGGTGTTTCCAATGGTATCGAGACACTCTCTGATGGCAAGGCTTCTTCATAATTTCTGTCATCGGCATGCAGACTAATAAAGATCGAATCATCCTGACGATTCTTTTCCTTTTCCGTATTGAATGTAAACTCTACGTGACCGATGCTCTCTAAAGACGGGTGTTCATCTCCACTAGCGACTTCAAGATCGCACGAAGCCGCAATTGCTTCATCGTAGCTCTTCTTCCTTTCACGTTTCTTAAATAAACTCAGCGTAGACGAAAACACCCCTTTATTTTTCGAATCTTTTTTCAAGATCGAACCCTTGTCAACAGAAACTCTTTCGCGTGACTTTGAACGACTTCTTAAACTTTCCGTAGTGTCCTTCAATTTCGATGTCAGACTCCGTCGTGGCTTTGTGCTAGGTGATGGTGATTCTGGACTCAATACGTTACCGTCGGCTCTAGTCTATTTAATTATAAATATAATGGTCAATAATATATGATTCAGCAACTTGGTAGAAGATCATATATTAATATATTAAGTTGTATGCAAAATTGTCGTTTTTTTTTGTTTTAATCAAATTCTATTTTAAATAAAAACTGTAAAATGTTTTAGAAAGACGATAAAACGCTCCCTAAAAAAATATCTGAAGATATAAGTATCTGAAGATGATTATAACAATTATTTTTTTTACACACGCAAGAATCACTTCAAAATTATTTAATACATCTCATAATTTATTTTTGAAAATTCAACATATACAATTAATTTTCCTCTTTTCTTTGTTAATTACTAATAAAACCGCAAAATTGTATATTAAATAGATTTTATGTATGTACCTTAAATAATGAAGCGAAACTACTTTTTCTAGATACGGACGATGGACTGGGTGTTCGCGAACCTTCCAAATCACGAACTTTTTGATGTCTCGGTAATTTGGGACTTCCGGTAAGACTACTTGTCGTAGGCGTCGTCTGAACAATCTCCTTAAAGTTTTGAGCTTTTTTCCTTTTGTCGTTAAAATCGAGTGTCGCAGGTTTCTGAACTTCTTGTATTTGAATCTTTGATTGATATTGCTGTTGTTGCTGCTGCTTCTGCTGTTGATACTGTTGTTGCATTATCGATCCTTGTTGTTGGCCCGACTTTTTGATGATCGGAACCTATCTCATACATATACACACACAGTACAAGAAAAGATATAATATATTTAGCTTTCAATTTCGCTTTCAAAAGCAAATATTCATTTACATCTTATTCACAGGAACATTTTAACAATATTTTCAATTTAACATGTATTCAAAAGAAATTCGTTTATATTTCGATTAGTAAAATTAGATCAGAAAAGAGAGAGGAAAGAAAGTTTCAGAATATTTTTGCGCTATTACATGCTCATGTTTTATTCTAACGAAGTTACAGAAGTTTCCGATAAAATTAAATTTAATAAAGTTCTATAATAAAACAATATAATTTAATTTATATAAAAAAATTCTAATTCACGAGAGAAGACTCGCAAATATTGCCTGGATATTTCTCAATAGAATGTATCAGGTAACTGAAAAACAAGAGCTTAACACGGAGAACCAACCTCTATATTAACTTTCTCCAGAAATCTTTTGGTAATTTCCACTTCTCGTTTGAAGATTTCCTTCCGCTCCTCACGACCGCGTCTTCTGGGCTTATCCAACGGATCCGGCTTCAGATTGCCACCTACCATAGGCACTTTAATACTCTCGGGAATCAACGCCTTCGTAGTATCGGCCTCCCGCTTCAAGAGTATTTTCTCGAGATCATCGGTCTCCGGTTTCGATGGCTCTATCAGATTGTCAGCCAACGTCGGCTTGCTTCCGCAGAACGACGTCTCTAGTAGACACTTGTGAGGACTGGGAGATCTAAAGGAAATTTATCAACAACTCGTATGTTTTATCTTTCTCGCTCTATTACGCTGTATAATTTTTCTCAACAAAACCTTCCTTATTTTCCGTTAATAAACCTTTTGAGAAGGTCAAAGAAAATAATCTAGGAACTTTAAATTTTAAGCTTTGCGTATAAGTAGCAAATAATAATTTAAATAGCGCGACAGTTTTATTCTTTAATCAATTTCTAACGTATATCGATGTAACAAGAGAAACTGCAATTGCAAAACATAAAAGAAAGTTAATAAGTTAATAGGTTTTAGAGCGAGTCGGCAACGTTGAACGAGATTTTCGAAAAAGATACAGTTCGATTCTCTTAAAGAACAAAATTTTGCGCCAGTAGGTGTTTATATATATTGCATATATAATGAAGAAAATACGTTATATTATTTTATATATATAAAAGGTATTTTCATCTTCATTATTTTGCGTTCTTTACCTGGAGGAAGTCGCTGACATAACCGAGAGCTTCCCCGAAACGCCGGAGCCTTGACTACCAACCGACGACAATCTAGATGTTCTACCGCTGATGTTGAGCAAACATATCTCCGAGCAATTACTGTCCTTGCGTTCACGATCCTGGCCTAGTTGCTTGCCGCTATAATCTGATTGAGATCCATCGGTCTCCTTTCGCTTTCGCCTTTTGGATTCTCGTTTGAGATCCTGTTCATGGATGGGATCCTGTAAATCCAGCTCCTCCGTAGAAGATCTCAGATCTTGAGCATCTTCCTTATAACCCAGAGTCAGCTTGCAACCGGACGGAGGATCCGCACCTAGAAATTCACGGGATCTCTAGAGTTTTCGTTCCTAAACGGCATTCTCCAAAAGTCTCTCTAATAACTTTTAAAGTCTATGTAGATTAAATCGGACGAAACATTTCTCCCTTCTTACATTTGATATCATCAATCGTCCGTATGATCACCTATAATGTTCGAACAATTTAACAAATCTATGTCACATCTTCTCGCGCTTCCTACAAAATGTATGAGTATATAAGTGTATCGTTTGGCCCGAATTTTCCATCTGACATTGATCAAGATTAATAGTTTCTGTATAGATAATACCCGTGGAAGACTCAAAAGTATTAATAGGTAAGAAGATTGTGTCAGTAATGATCAAATGAGGACAAGATTCGAGGTTTTAATGATGTAATTTGTGCACTATGTATGTACTGCAAAAATTCACTAAATTAAATAATTGAGATGGACAATCGGTAGGAACAGACAATTTAATTTAAATTTTTCTAATTGAATCGATCAAAACCTTGACCTGAGAAAATCTTTTTCAGAAACTATTCAAAATATTCACAACCTATGCATCCAAAGTTCGCTTCTTGTACCCTTCTAATAAATTATCAATTTAATCGCGCTAATTCGTCTTGGATATGTGTATTCGATCATACATACATCATTGTTGTATTATGCCATGTTGAACAATCGCAATTAATAAAAATTGACAGAAAATGACAAGATTTAATAAATTCAAATAAAAAATATTTATAACACTCGCCGCATTTATTTAGACTGATTTATTAATTAAAAATATACATGAAAGTAATCTATTACATTTATAAAAATGCATTCGAATATTCCAAAAAATATATTAAATATATATTAATATATATATTAAATATATATCCAAAAATATATATTAAATTGGCGATACTGAATCTACCTGTTTGATATATATATATATATATATGTATATATATTTGCATTACTATATAGCTAACTAACATATATGTATATCTACAAAAATAATAGAATAGGTTGCTAAGAGAGTGAAATGCAAATATTGTTCTGAAATGTTTTCAAAAATACTCGAAGACTATAACCCGATTACTTACAAAAAATGTTCAATTCCTATATACTTTAAAAGATCTTCCAAAGTCCAAATTATATCCTTGAATGATACTTGATATATCTCAAAAGAATTATTTGATATTATTCGATCTTTACTGTACCTCACACTTACCGTAAAATACTTGTCCATTTATCAAAATCGATTAAATTAAATCAGTTCCAAATTTATCAAATTTATTATTTCACTTAAAGTTATGTGAATATCGTATTATCAAAGTGTCACGCAGTGCAATCGATGTCGTTGAGCAAAGTATAAAAAAAATTGGAAATTTGGAAGTAAAACGATTGGTACAGTAGTTTGCAAAAGAATAATCACCTGCAAGAAGCTCCCGTTCAGGTGACGAGTCCCTGGAATTACTATCCTCATGGTGCGAAGAACTGCTTGCTCTACTGATATCAATTCGTGGCGTGCTAGGGGTCTTGAGCGAACTGCCAGGCGTTGCCGGCGTGGTGACCTCGACGATACCCGGCATTCGCCCTGCCGCCGCCGCCGCCGCCGCCGCCGCCGCCGCTTCTCCCTGCATTCAAATTCGTTTCCTGGTTTGTCGTAGCACAGTCACACGGGGTTGAGTGGTTGGTTGTTGGGCTCAGGTCGCGGGCCAGCTTCTCGCAGTGACTCACAAAACTCACGGACGATCGAGAAGATTAATCTCGAGATCGCACACATACATCGGGATTCAAGTTCAGAATTTCAGAGAGATAGAAAGCAAAAAGGAAGAACATAAAGGAAAAAAAGAAAAATAAAAAGATAAAGAGTGATGGAAAGAGAGAGCGAAATAGAAAGAGAGCAAGAGGGAGGGAGAAGGATGAAAAGAGGAAGAGGTCGGAAGGGAGAGAAAAGAGGGAGGAGGATAGGGGAGAAGGGAGGAATAGGGGGAGATTTGGGCGGGAATGGAACGAACTGGGAGTGGGAGGCAAAAGGGATGAGTGGGTGCGAGGATAATGGAGGGGGTGGGGTGGGGGATAGAGCGAGATGAGGGAGTGGGAGACAGGGAGGGGTGGAAGGTGGGGTAGG
>NW_011627597.1:377370-484676 GCF_000204515.1 Acromyrmex echinatior | reverse complement strand
GCCGATCTCGGACTGGATGAATTAGTAAAGGAAACTCAGGGTAGGACTCACGTTTTCCACTTCCTCGGATAAGTCCTCGAAGGATGCTATCGGCGCTGGTCCAAGCTTCTTTTGATGAACATTCGATAAACCTGACGCCATTTTTGGTTCAGATCACGATGATACTATAAAAATGTTAAAAAACAAAATCAGATATTTTTGCAAAATCAGACGTTTTTATGCAAAGCTTTTAACAAAAATACAATCTTGTTCCGGTCTCGATAGCGTGTAGAAGCTAGGAAGCACGTGTTGTAATTGCCGTCTTAGTTACTACGCTCTCATTCTTGCCGTTATGTTACAAGTATTACGTAATAACACCAACAGATATATATCGTGTTACGCTTCTCGCCACAATTTCTCGCTTGATAAAGCTTAAGAAACAGCAAACGGTGCTGCTATTAAATAACAAAGGCATTTATTTGCCATCATGTTTTAGCTATAAAATAAAATTGTTGATACACGTTATATGTGATATTTAGATATTTATTTTTTTGCTTTGCAATTAATTAATATCTAATATTATATAATAATCATACTTTATACTTACTATAGTATTCAAAATTTTGTTTACATATAGTTATACTGTATACAGGGTGTGTCATCAAAATCCGGACAAATTTCAATTTAAATTTTCCGCTATATTGTGCCTCCGCCAGAGGTTGTTGTTGGCGTCCGAGAAAGCCTGATGCTTCTAGTAAACAATCATATTCTCAAAATGGCCGCGAAATTGAAACCAGTTGCGGAGTGAATCGTTAAAACGTTTCAAGCGAAGGACGAGGTTGATTACATATTATTTCTAATATTGTATTTTCTAAGCTCTATTTTCACGATCTATGGCTTTAATCTCCTAAAGATTAAAGCGTTATCAAGAAATGCATTAATAAATTTCATTGATGAATCTCTTGGTAACCTTTAATCTTTATAAAGTAATTACATATTGTGAAAACGGGCCTAAAAAGAATAAGTATTCTCTTGACGATTATTTAAAAGTCGACTACAACACTATCCAACGAATCGTCATGCAAAAGCATAAAAGATGAGATTGTTAAATAAACCAATCCAACATATATGTATAATAGATAAAAAATTTAAATAATAATCGCATTTTCGCTCGATTTATCTGTATTATTCTTTCCACAGTATAATTTATTATATAAAGATAATCAACAAAAATCTGGGAAACGCAAAGGATAACGATAGGTTTATCGAGTGCAACAAGAAAAACAGTAGAAAAGAAATTCAAACATTCTTCAATTGATTTCCCCTAACAGCACAAGGATGATCTTGAATATCCTGAGACATGTATGAGATATGAGATTAGAACATTGTACTAAGAAATTTTTTGTACTAAGCAAATTTTTGAATATCCTTATAATCCTTAGCTCTAATAAATAAGCGCCTAAAAATGTTCTAAACATCTCCTGAGAACGTCTTGTTTTGGACTCATCAAATGAGCGTCTCATTATGTCCTACGTATACAATATATCCAAACACAGGACATCCAAATATTAAATATTCGAAATATTAAAATGTTCGTTTGTAATCCGTTTGAGATCTATTTTTGGATTTTTCTAATATTCTAGATCTGCCACTAGGTAGCTGCTTTAACTATAACGAAACGTTCAACAGGAACGGGACGTCCCGTTTAACTGGCATGACGTCTAAATACAATTTTAAGACCTCCGCACTGTTTCTTCATGTAAACTACTAATCTGTGGACAATTATTTCGTAAGTATGCATAGATTGCACAACTTTTATATGAAACAAATGTCACGACGTGACAGCTCTGGAGCGTCATATTGGACTAAGAAATGGTAAAGATCTCAATTTCCAAATTTTTTTTCGTTCTTAGCATAGGCTTCACCTCACAGACACGTAGATATTAATGGTTTAATTCTGGAAAAGAATTCTCAAATGATCAGTAAGAGAGGAAAAAAGTAATTGTTATAATAATAATAACAAAAATTATTAATATGGTTTAGTCGGTAATACAGACACACACACACGACTTTAGGATCCTCTTAAAAGTTAATAAGTCTTAGAATTTGTAGAATCTCTATCATATTGACTAACAAAAATTATAGTAATTTCAATGCTTGTTTATTCATAACTCGGTCACTTTCGTATAATCATCGGCGAAGAAAATCTAATTCAATGAGCAAATTCCGCAAAGCGGAAAATCTCTTTGAACTGGTCGGAATCGATCGACCGGCCGAAAAGCTCTCGACAAATACAAATTATTGTCGTTAGAAAGATCGATCGATGAGTTTGCCGGATCATCATTGACGTGTGCGTGACATAGTGCGTTGACATAGTCGCTGATTGATCGGCTGGTTAACCCTGGGGGAAGGGAGGAGAGTTTTCCTTGTATTTATTTTACACGGTGCGAGTTGACATACGAATTGATAAGTAACTGAGGATCGATTACTGGCTTTTTATAAACAAATCAATCGAGTTATACTGACCATGCAACTTGGATGGTCAGTAATTGGTTTTGCCAGTTATTTCAAACATTTTTGTTCTAGTATTCAGTTCTGGCATTCCCTCACTACATAAATAGGCCAACTACTGACCCTTAATGCACAAATCCGTGTGACCAATAGTGATATATCCAAATAAAATTGTAGTATATACGTATGTAGTATGTACATTCAGGAGAATTACGCCCAGATAATTCTAGACTATGGTTTACATTACGTATACTATAGCAAAAATGCATGCCTAGATAACTCTGGCATGCATTTTTGCTAAAGTATACGTAATGTAAACAAATCCCTGAACGAATCTCTGAGATAACTAAAGCTCGGCTTACACGGTGCAAACTATTAGTTTGCCAGTAAAAAATAGCTAGCCTCCGAACTGAGTGAGCCTTACTCTCAGCCTTACTCTCAGTCCTTACAATATTGTTTTGTTATTTACGCGATACAAGCTATTAACTTGATAGTAAATTAGTGATACTGGCCCCCGAACTACGAGTAGATGGCTAGTTATCTCAGCTATTAATTTTATATTAGGCTGAAATCAGACTACGCATTGAAGATCGATTTGATTGAGATCGAAGATTGAAATTGAATCAATGAAGACAAAGAAATTTTAGCTTCTTTTATTTGAATTAATCAAATTTCGATTTTTCAGTCTTCATGTAATCTCAATCTTCAATGAGTTGTCTGATACCGGCTTTAAATTATTGTTTGGACAGCTACTAGCCATACTGATTTATACATTCGTAAAGAGTCAATAACTGCAGGCCTACATGATATGAAAAGACCAATGAAGAATAATATTCGAAATAATTGCCTTGTTCAAGTTGGCCAAAATTGGTCTTACTATCCAACTTGCACGGTCGATAACTTTGACCAATCTATTTACATGAAGCTGATAGCCGATCTTCAGCTACTGACACTATTATCTCGCATCGCAAACCGATGAGCATAAATCAAATCAAGCGCAAAATTACGCCGACCAGTGAACGAAATTCACACATCGCCGTATTGATACGAATAGATCGAAAATAAAAATGATGATACGAATGGATCACAGTAGTTGGATCGTTTGTCGGATACAGATACTTGTGGTATGATATAATAAGTAATAAGCAAACAATTTAAACAATAAATTAGAAAAGAAACATTTAACAAATAATTTAATTTGCTGTAGCTGTCGAAATTTTGCACAGTTAAAATCGTAAGCGTAAGATTAAATGGATAGAATGGATTGCGGTTGAATGATTGAGAATCCGCGATGAATCCAGAACAATTGATGTGTATATTCACGGATCGAATAACAGGCCTGTTCTTTTTAGCTGAACTTGTTGCACGCTTCCAACGTGGTGAGAAAGATGAATCTCAATCTTGAACCGAAACGTACACTTATATGTTTTTTCTTTTTTTTTTTTTGTTTTACTTGCAATAAATGTTCAATAAAATCAGAATATCATAGTTTTATAATTACTAGAAAATCTTTGCGCACTGTCTTCCGCGCCGACTGATCCTTATATACTATACATGTATAACCCCTTTACGTTAATTCTTATCGTTTAGATATCAAGGAGTCCGTTGTTGTTTATTAAAGATGAACCGTGCAAGAAGTTTAACTAAAAAAACAGACCTAATGTCTTATAATGTGGTTGTAATGTAGCTGCGTTGTACCTGATGCATCTGGTATAGCGCGGGTACAGGTCGCGTACCTACGCTACGTTGTGCTGTCGCTAACAAGGCTCTTCTATTTATAGCGCATCGCTTTCGAAGCGCAAATGCGAGTCTACGCGTTAAGATTTTCCTTATGATCCCTCTCGAGGAGAAAGATATATCTTTATACACAAGTCACAAAGTTGCAGATTACAGTCTGTACATACTTTCAAATTAAACGTATATATGTACAATAATTATCACTTTCCAAGATATTTATGTAATATGTAGTCAAATGTCACGCGCGAAGACACTCAAGCTCAAATTTCCATCTTCATCTTTCGTTTCTGACTTTTATTTCACAGAGAAGTGAAATAAAATGCTACAAAATTTACTATTTAGTAGAGAAATAATAATTTCCAAGAACAATAATCCTGTGTGTGTGTGTATATATATGTATATATATATACACACACACACACAAAATTGTGTTATATCATTTGTTGTCGATTAATTGTTAATCCATAATTATTTTAGTTGCATCATTTAAACAAGAAGTCTGTTTTCTGTGACTAATGTACACTTTTAGAACTTAAAGTGAGATAGATATTAGTCGAAAGCGAGAAAAAGAGTTCTAAAGCAGTCTAGTGGAGGAACAGAAAACAGATTATCGTGATGGCACAGATAAAGGTAAGTATATAAGTATACACGTTGGAAAATTATATTCCAAGATCGATTTTCTCGTATAATTAATTGCTATAATCGCTCAGCGAACTTGGATCGTAAAAGAAAAAAATTGCCGCAAAAATAAGCGCATAATAAACGCAGAAATCAAATCTAATTTCGATAATCTAAACAACTTTATTTGCCAATGCTGTACAGGCAGAGATAGAAAGATAATCTCTCTTATGTATGACCATAACGGAGAAATTCTGGCGGCGATTGCCATGAGATTCATTTCTTGATGGCGAGGTAGCAAAGATTAAGCACATCGCGCGGGTACGCCAGTACTGTCAAAATTGTCAATTCGTAATTGACAAGTGTGATCGTGTTCCTTACATTATACGCAATCATTTTCTCTCTCTCTCTCTCTCTCTCTCTCTCTCTCTCTCTCACTCGCGTTGATGATCGATTGTACAAGGCGGTTCGATGTTACAACACGCTTCGCGACATCTCTCTAACCGAACGAAGAGAAATATGCGAGCTGCGGCAACTGTAGAGAATCGTTAATTCATCATACAATGAAGAATCTTTTTCATTTACTTAAATTCGTTACATCAACTATGTCATTCATAATGTTTAATGGTAAATTAATAATTTTATTTCCCGCGTGCTCTCACACTGCTCTTTTCATATATTAATTTTCATATATTATACAAACAGAAAACTATTTAAACTTTTAGAAAAAAGATCGATAAAAGAAATGTAGGTTTATATCGCTCCGAGCTTGATGTACCTCTTAATTCATAAGAATTACACAAGATTGAAAGAAAATGGAAAAGAATTACGCAAGATTTTGAATAGTATATTATGTAAATCTCAATCACAAATCACAAATAATATTTTCTTCACGAAAAAATCATATTTTGCGAGCTTTGATCAAGACTCGGTCACAATGGCAAGAGCTTTCCATTTGGAGAAAACGATCGAAATCACTTCTACGCATCTAATTTTGGTAACGTCAGGACAAGTGTGAAAATGATGTTTGCGCTTATTCATGACAGTGATACAGGAGCATGCGAGCAAGGCGGACGGACGGACGGACGGACGGACGGACGGACGAATGGATGGATGGATGGATGGATGGATAGAGAGAGAGAGAGAGAGAGAGAGAGAAAGAGCGTGTAGAAAAAACATGTAAAATCGTTGATTGCGTGGCGATAAACAACAAATCGACTCGATCATCAAAATTCACTTTGATTTCTCACACGAATATTATGTCACTCTCACTTAACTGGAAAAAGCTCTCATCGGAGGAGTACGCGTGTAAGTGCCGTCTCATTGTCACCACTGACAACTTATCGTATTAAGCACCAGCACCAGCACCCGTGCCAGCAGACCCGCGACAGACCTTCACCGTTCGTTTTCACGTTCCCTTGGCCGATTTCTCGCTGCACTCGTCGACGCGTGTGCCGTATCGTCGAAGTCGAGCCCTCGTTGTGCCATCGCAGAATCGCTCTCGCCTAGCTCCGCCTTGGTAGAGAAGCTCGCTCTTCGTTGACTTCGTTCGCGTTTCCGGCAATTCCAGCGGCGAAGTCGAAAAAATGAGACATCCTCACGATTCGCGCTCGCGATCACCCTCACCCTCCCCGACACGAGCACGAGCACGAGCACGAGCAACTACCCCTGGCGTCCTACTTTCCTCTCCATAGTCACAGTCCACGACCACGACCACGAGCACGACCTCGGCAAGAGTGCGCTCGCGCTCGCATTCGCGCTGGCGGCTCACTCTCGCGCCGCACTTGTCCCCGCACGCATATATGTAGATATACATGACATGTATGTACGTAGTGCCCGATCGGCGCGGGCGATCGCACGAATCTCTCGACAAGACCGGAAATAATACAGTATATACAGTATATACTCTCTTACCCTAGTCTGATGTCCTCCATTGCCACAGTTATTGACCAACCGATCGATCTCCTTTTCCCCTTTTTCTGCAGCTACTCCATTTCTCTATTCTCCCCTCGTGTAACCCTCGTGTAACATTGTCGTATATGCCATTGCATGACAGTGTATGCCAGGTCTGATTCTCTCCTCCGTTTTGCTCTCGCCCCTCTCCCCTCTCTCTCTCTCTCTCTCTCTCAGCCTGGACCCGCTCTTCTCTAGCGCGACATCCCCGCACCTTGATAGCTTACATCTTGACCCGTGCCAGCTGTGTGCTCCTCTAATAATAAGGAGACGCACTCTCTGGCTTTTCTCCGCGGCACGCAACAGCACGCAGCGGCACGTATGGCACGTATGGCACGTACCACAACAACTCGCCTTCTACTCAAGCGTGCTTAAGCGACGTGCTTGTCGCGCGCACACTCATCGCGATCGCTCCTTATAGCTTCCTGCAGGGGTGTGCTTAGCTCATTGAGCTTTTGATCGTCACGAGGGTCACGAGAGATGATTTGAACTTGAACAAAAATGAATAAACGCATGCACTCCGTTCTTTATCAGCGTCGTTCGATATACCGAGATTCAAATTTATTCAACTTATAGTATAGACTAGCAAATTGAAGAAATGGCAGAGATTATATAATTGCACGATCTCTATATAGTCCTAAGGTATCCAGCGATCGGGCTAATCAATTCAAAGATAATTCCAGGACATTTCAAATAAAAATCTTGGTTTTTCCAAGTCGCTTTATAATTTTTATTAGTTGATTCGCATATATATATATAATGTGTATGTTTGTTTAATTCAAATTAAAATTCCGTATGACTCATTAATTATAAAACGCAAATTAATTTGGAAACAATATTTAACGTTTTTATAAATAAATAAATAACAAACGAACACACACACACACACACACACACACACAATCATTCAACACGAAAAAATTTCTCCGCTTTCTTATTTTATAATTGTGAACGTTAAATCCAAATTTTCTATTTACAGTTAACTTATTTATTAAATAATTATTATCTTATTAATTGCATCTTTATACGCATATAAGGAAGAGTTTACATAGTGGCTTAATTATACGTAAATACAACTTTTCTTTTTATTAAAACATATCACAAACTTCACCTTGTAAAATTAATTAATTTATTAAATTATAAATATAATACAATATTAATTTAAATTTTCAATGTTCGCACTGGGGTGCGCACTTGTTTTCAAAGACTCATCTAAAATGATCACAAACTTCATCGTTACTGCGCGATATAATTAGAAATATGCGCACGCGCGACAAATATTTATTACTTTCTCGAATCTTTTCACGATACGATTTTTTTTCTTTTATTGAAAGATTCCAAGATACCTATCATGAAACAAATCGGAATGGATTCCAATCGGAATTATTCGATTATTCCCTAGATTCCCTTCTATCGTGTTCTCTAGAAAAAACTCCGAGGAATAATTCCGATTGAAATTCATTCCGATATGTTTCATATGATATACCTAGATCAAAACTGTTTTTAATGTTATTATTCGAGTTTGATTAATCAGTGCAACATTTCAGAGATCGAGAAACCTAAACGAGGTTCGGTACGCAAAAAAGTTAAAAGAGGGTTAAAAGTTAAAAGGATGTCTATTCTTATAGCGTTTTTCGCTGCCTGATCTGGTGCGCACTCGCACTCAGTGCACTTTAAACTTTAAATCCGTTATACATATACAAATTGACGTACGTTTGATAAAAATATAGAAACGAATTAAACCGCGAAATCCTCAATACATTTTATTGTGCTCAGTTATTTGATAAAATATAAGTACATTGGGTGATTTATTAATTGGGACATTTGACTTTTATACATTCAGATCGATTACATTAGTTTACGACAACGTTAATATGCACTGAATGCGTAATCGTATCTAGTGAAAAACTCTATCAGGTTTCTCTCTGTGCATCTCTGTGCATCTCTGTGCGCTCTGGACTCTGAATCCGGTTTGGTTTGGACCCGGATCATCCGGACTCTGCCGGATCCTCGGTAGCCCTCGGTAGCCCTCGGTAGCCCTCAATTCGGTTTTATTAGTACGTGAGCGTGGTTGTCGTTCTGAATGTACGCGTTGTAGATCATCGTAGGCAGACATCAAGTCAAGTGTCTTATAATTTCAACATTATCCCTGATGTAATGGGACCTCCACCCGTAGTCACTGGAATATCACCTAAGGAAGGCCCACCTGGTACTCGGGTGACTATGCGTGGTGAATTTTTGGGAAATAAAGCTCAGGATCTTATAGGTTAGTGTCATTCGCTGAGAGTTTTGTAAAATAATCAGAAATAACATAGAAAAAAGTTATTTACGTATAGAAGGTTATAATAAAATATTTTCTACATAAAGATTATGTATTTCGCGGATTTCCTCCGTGTCCAAGATTCACGAAATGTTGGCATTCTAAGAATGGACATGGAGGAGACCCGTAAATTTTATGTATTATATTATATCAATCGTACTCGTACGCGATGTTTCATCAATTTTTTTACATCTATTGCTTCACAGGATTGACAATATGCGGATGCAACTGTCTGCTTTCGGCCGAATGGAAGTCATCCAACAAAATTATAGCAAGATCAGGTCCTTGCAAAGGCCGTGGAGATATAATAGTGACAACACAAAGTGGAGGACAAGGGACTTCAACGGTACAGTTTCGCGGTTACCACGAGACTATAGGTCCAATGAAAGAGTCAGCAGTATGGGTGGAGGAAGCACCTATGCAGAATTTAGGTTGGGGTAGAAGGGCTTTGTCACCTACAAACTATCAACAGGAAGATCCTTTGGGACTTAGTGTAGAAGGCAACGAGTAAATCTTTAAATTTCGACTGTGATAAACTGTCAATAATATGTAATATTTTATACATTAAGTAATTAATTATATCTCGTTTTGAAGCAAAAAGTTTCCTGAGGATGAGCTAATTGAACTTTTTGGAGATGGAAGTGGAGATCTCACAAGCGAAAAATTTCATCCTGGATGGTTTTTATTACAACATCACCATGCTACGACTTTGGAAGATTTAAAGGCTGGTTTAGCTTATCTTCGAAGAAAAGTCAATTCCCAAAAAGAAGGACAATTATCATTTTTAAAGGTATAAGAGGATAAATATAATATTAGTTATGATTTAAGAATATTTCTGATGTGTAGAATCATGTTATTCTATTAAAATTAAAATTCATTCTCATCAATTATAAAACAGGCCAATGTAGGAGCAGTAATGGAACAACTTGATACAATAATGTCATTAAAGGATCAATTCGAAGCAGACATGAAGAGTTATGGTAGTGATCCTACGGAGAAGTTGGAAACTGCCATCAGACAGTCTATGTCTGAGGCTAATAAATTGTTCGATGATGTATTAGCGAGGAGGGACAGAGCCGATGCCACTCGTAATGCATTGGCCGTTATGCAACGTTACAAATTTCTCTTTTGTATGCCAATAAACATTGAGAAGAATATCAAGCGTGGCAACTATGATCTTGTAATTAACGATTATGCTAGAGTTAAGAATCTATTTAAAAATACAGAGGTAGATGTGTTTAAGAAGGTATTGGAGGAAATTGACAGTAGAATCAATAATTTTAAAGTGCTGTTACGGAAAAAATTACAAGAGATGCCATTCAGTTTAGAGGAGCGTAAGAAGATTATTAGAAACCTCGTTAATCTTGATGCCGAAGGTGATCCGGCATGGGACGCGATAGGTATGTGTTCATTTATTGTCACTTTCATGTTCAAAATGAAACAAGTTCGTGCGAGCCACTTTTATTTACACTTATTACGATTATGTGTCATTTAATTACTTTAGAGAAGATAATTTCAAATTTTGTATTCCAGTTTCACATGCAAATTATTTAGAGAAAAGCGTTGCCAGTGCTATATACGAGCATTCGGACAGAGTTAAAATTAATTGTGAAGATGCAAATAAAACATCAAAGTCTATACCGATAAATATTAAGCATTTACGTTCACAGAAGAATAACGGAGATAACTCTCCACCACAAATTTTATGCGTCGAAGCAATTTGTGACATTGTGGTCGAACAATTGCCAGACCTATGGAGATTGGGACAGAGTTATTTCACAGGACAGCTACATGTAACAGTAGATGTGGAAAAGCAAAGTCATTTCAAGGTATGTATTTACGTGTCTTAAGCCCGATTGCATCACGTTACTTTGAAGCTTAAAGCTCTCACTTTCTCTCTTTAAAGCCTCGCTTAAAGTCAAAGTAACATTGATGCAATCAGACCTTAAACCTACGTTTTTTTACTGTGTTAATAAAGTAAAAACAAACACACATGAACATTATTTCATTTCGATTTCTGTCTCGTAAATATTACTTTATTTGAAATATACATATATTTTTATAAAAATTAGATTGTGTGTTGGGTGTGTGTGTGTGTGTGTGTGTGTGTGTGTGTGTATATATATATATATTTTTTTTTTGTCCATGATAGAATTTAGTTTTATCGAATATGCAACATGCTATGGGGGCCATGAAGAGTATGTGCAGTCACGATGTAGAGGCAAGGTGGCTTTTACATATCTTACGTTGTGTTAGACAAATGTATGCTTCTTTGATACATCTGGATTTACCTAGCGAGGCTCTTGATATTTTCGGTTCGTTTATATTGGATTTAAGGTATACTCTCAAAATATAATTAGTCATTTAATTAAATTTTTCATTACCCATATATCTATATATCAATTTAACTTTTTGCATATCACAGGATACAATGTTTAATTGCTCTCTTCAAACAAGGAGCAGACAATACGGCAGCTCTGAGTCAAAAAGAAACGTGGCAGATAGAATACTTGAACGAGGATGGTGGAGTTACGAGACTGGTATAATATAACACAAAACCTGAAATTTTAGTGAATTGCTGCTTTTATTACGCATTTATTTTTCTTAATTATGTATGTGTCGTTTCATATCAACAGCCATACTTATTTGAGGAAATAGTTTTGGTGATATCGAAACATGCGCGAGAAACGGTAGTTGCTTGTGGTCCAAGAGAAGGACCGCTATTCAATAATTCGGCACATCAGATTATCTATCACAATGTCATTAAGACATTATTCATATCATTCGCGCGGTGCCTACAACAATTGGCGTTTAGCGGCTGCGAGGAAGCTATGGATAATGATGAAACTTCGGTTTCGCAATTGATTGGATCGCCTTCTGGTTATAAAAACAAAACCAATAAACATCAAGGACCAGTAAGCAATAAATTCGATTTGGCACTCACAGTATAACAATCCTTTTGCTTTCACATACCCAATACTTAAAATATCTATAAATTTCTTATCAGACATGGGAGCAGTGTCTCTTAATCTCATTAAGTAATATACGATACACGCTAAATATTGTTTTACCAAGAATCGGAGATGCCCTGAAAGCGCAAGGCTATCCAGAATTATCCACTGCTATCGGATGGAACTCTGATTGGACACAATTGGAAACGCTGGACAGTGCTGTTCTGGATGCTTATCTAGAGCGCCGTTGCGATCCACTTGTCGGTACGATAGAGCCTAGCATGTATTTAGGCGGTTTAGAATGGGACTTTGATACGGAACCGACTCATTTGAAACCGTATGCCCAAGAAATATTGGCGAATCTAATCGCGGTACATGCAGAGGTAATAGATGTTGGTGTGGCAAATTCTCTCGGGGGATAAGATTTAATCGTTTTATTACATCTCTAATATCATCTTTCCGCAGGTACGTAGAGTTGCACCAGCTCTATTACAACGGATCCTGTCTCATATAATAGAGACTATAGCAGAGGAACTCGCGCGACTCATGTCGTGCGTTACACAATTTCGTCCGGCTGGCATTATTCAAGCTCGAACGGATATTATACTCTTGAGAAACGCCCTGCAAGCTTACAGCACAAGTAGAGCGAGGTAAAAATTAGATATCGAGAATAGAGTATCACCCTGAAAATTATGTTAAAACCTGTTAACATTTCTAAGTCGATCTTTCTTGTCCTCTCCTTTATTAAGCAGAAGCTTTTTCGAGGAAGCTCTGGACGCGATACCTCAGCCAGTAAATAAGGAAGATCACATGAGAGTAGAAGCCCTTTTGTCAAAAATCGCAACGTGTATGCGATTGCAATTGTCGTGTCTTACCAGTGAGATAACGGGAAATATTCGTTATTTAATGGCGGATCCTGAACGCGTTACCACTGTATAATTTATAACGACCAAAGTAATGTGATTACGAGAACATTGTAATTATTAATATTAAATTATTAATAGTTCTATTATTGTATTTACGTATGCATATATTGGATATGGTACATTATACAATATACAATGGAATCCACAAATTCTTGCGACTTGTATTTGATTGTAATGCGGCAATTATAAAATAGACTTTAATTCACTATGTAATCAATTTTATTTTCTGATTTTTATATTTTTTGTGGAAATTAATCAGTTTCAAAAAATATTTGTCACACATTGAATGATATCCACATAAAATCAAATTAGAGAAATTAGGCTTTTTCAATCAGTTGTAACGTTCCAACGTCTCCAGCTAATAATACAGTGTCACCTGAAATAAAAGACGAACATAAAAATTGTCACTTGAAATAGAAGAACGTACGTAAAAACAATTAACAAAAAGAAGTTAATAAAATGAAAATCTCAATGTTATAGATCGTTTTTATACAGCGTAACATGAGAAACTTTACTCGTTTGAAAAACTTGGGTTGCGCCTTTTGCACCAACGATGCAAGGAAGACCGTACTCTCTTGCCACAACGGCGCCATGACTTATTAAACCACCCAATTCTGTTACGATTCCAGCTAATAACGGAAAATATGGACTCCAACCGATATCGGTGCAGTGTGTAATTAAAATATCTCCATGCTGTATAATTTTTGCTTCGGACAGATCGGTTATCACGCACGCTCTGCCTAGTACAGAACCGCCACAAACTGAAGTACCCTCAATCTTTGTACATCCTTCGTAGGATGAGATATCGAAGGTCGGCTGTGGGTGACAAAAAGTATATATGCAATATAAATATTAGGGATACGATAGAAATACATATATTGAAAAATATAAAAATATAAAAATGATTTTTTTGGATGTTACAATAATAGGCTATATTCCAAAATTCACTGCTAGCGCTTAAAATCTGCAGTCTATGTACTATACATTTTCAGTACTGACAGTAAATTTTGGAACACAACCACAAGTGATTCGATTGTACTTGGCTCTCTAACATTTACTACAAACCTCTATTGGCACTGGCATGCCAGTACTGAATTCCGGATATTCAAATTTTGCTACTTTCTGATAAATCTTTCTTCTACGTAACGCTCTGAAAGATTTTAAAGATAGACACGGCAAATTATGATAATACACAGAGGATAAAGGATGATGCGCTGAATAATATGCAATAAAAAAAATAGTGTAAAATCAAACTCACTTGCGTACGAGTGATTGATTATGATTATTCAATAGTTGTCCGATCTCTTGATGCGTCAGGAAAAATATGAGCTGTTCATCGGGTATGTAACTTTCCGTAACCATCAAAACACCAAGTCGTCTATAAGCTAATCTCAATATATGCGTAGCAAATATAGTTACGTTTTTCGTCATTTCTCTGAGCGTGACAGCTTTTCGACACAATGGTATTATTTTCCGCAGAAAATACTTGATAATCGATGATGTGGACGTCTTCAAAGATGTTAAGGTTTCTTCCACGTTAAGCGTTTTACTCACGTAATTCTCTTCAATGGACATTGCTAGTACCTAGCAAAATAATGAGAACATACATACGTACGTATACACATACACTCGCGCGCGCACGCACGCACACACACCTTAGTTTTGGGTATCCTTACTGCATATGTTCGATCATGTTCTGGATTAATTTTCATCATTTTTACAAATACATAAAAATTATTAAACGATTTTTACATACATTTTGACATCTTTAGAAAGTATTTGTGTGTACAGTATTGTATTTTCATGATAAAGTGTTATAATTAAATATAGTTAACAAAATGAAAAAAAAATGCACTGTTTCATACAAAAATGTAAAACTCTGAAATAAAAATGTTTAAAGAAAAAATATGATTCAATATCTAAAATTGACATTTCAAACTACAAAAAAAATGGTTCAAGTGTCGGCTGTCCAAAAAATTTAGTTATTGAAAATGATTTTAATATGCACGAATGGCTATAAATTGAAGATATATTGCATTTACATTTTAAACATTTAATTATTTCTATTGTGTTAAAAAACTTATAATTTATTAGGAAAATGTTCCTTGTAATATTACAGACAACATAATATATAAATATTACTGACAACATTTAGCACAAGGGTACCAAAAATCTTGTTTATTAATAATGCTAATAATGCTAATATGTTGTTCTAAGGTTAATTTTTTTTTTTATAATTCGAAATATTCCTGCAATACAACCGAGAATTAGTTGAAAATAAAAAAATTAAAATTGTTCAGTTACAAAAAATGTACACTCTGTACACACGTTGGATCATTTGTGACCCAGAGGTGAACTTCGAAGTTATGCCAGTAAAAGGATACGCACGAATTGAGGTCGGCAAGAACGCAAAAAACTTGCTCTCTAGATGCCAAACTATTTTTAGAAATAGAAAAGACATCGGTATTTGACTAGATACTCTTGTATTTCAAAGAAAAGAAATGCGCAGGACAAGAATGATCCAAAGGTGTGTATTAAGGGATATATGTGTATGAACATACGTTGTCACCTTCATTCGAAATGTTTTCAATTCTTTTTGTAAATAATTTGAATTATCATACCTGAATCGTATTGATGATATTATCAGGTTTAAGCACCCAAGGTTCTGTGAAGAAATCTAATTCGTGAACACATCTGTGACCATGCATTTTGAAAAAAAGTTGTAATTTTTCCGCAGCCGGAGGGCAATTCAACTCTAACCAGGTCATAACTTCCGCGATCTTGAGCTTACTAAATTCATCCGCTTTGCCGCTCTTTCTTATGCACGCCGCTATTTTACCAAGGGCTATCGGCACTTCGGTACTGATAACATTGGTGCACGAACTCAGCAGTACAGCAATGTCCGCAAGATGCTCGGACGTAAAGTTATCACTTCCATTTGTTAAAAGCGACATCGCCATCATCTGGTAAGATACGCTCACTAGAGATGCCAAGTTATGACCTTTTCCTAACTGAAAGTGTTTTAACGACGGGCGTTAATTAGGGCGTAATTGTTTAAAAGTGACGTTTCAAGGTTGAATTTAATAAAGATGTTCATTTGAATTTTTATTCATTGTGCCATAACTTACCAGAAAGATTTCCCCATATTTCTCATTTAAGGTATTGTATAAATCATGAGGTGTATCAAATTCGTTAGCGTCCAGAGTGTACTCGTTAAATATGTTGATCGTTTTTTTCACTAACGCGTCATTTGTCCATGCTGTTATGAATGTCTCGTACATTACATATAATCTTCGCCATTTGTTTACGATACCGTATTTCTCTATTGCTGCCGCGTGTACTTCAGGTGTCGTTACTACACGTCCGCATATGGCTAAATCTATCATTTTGTTCATCATTGTCATTTCCTTATTAACATCTTGTAAAGTCGACTAAAAGAAAAGACAGAAGGAGAGATAATTTATTAATTAGAGATTATTTTAGAGAAATTGAATTATATTATATTAGAGTGAGAGTTTTCTATGAAATGTAAACACGACAGATGCAAAAATCCAAGTACTTACATCCAAGTAATTCATTGTGCATCTCATACCGATCATATGAAGATAACAACAGTCAAACTTGTCGAATTTCGCGCAAAGCGATAAATTCAAAACTTTTATAATTGTAGAGATTGACAGAGGACTTATGGGATATGGAAGCACTTCCCCGATATTGGCAAAGGTCATAAGATCAACATCGCTGGGTACTCCTGAGTCTAACTCGTGCATTATCTCGAAATCTGTCCATGCATTAATGGTTGTGATAGGCCGTGCTTGTAACATATAAATCTGCTCGTCGACAATCGCCCATTCCACATCTCGAGCTGACCCAAAAAATGATTCCAAGTGCAATCCTATTTTAGCTAATCGCAGAGCGGATGTATCGGATATCGAAATCTTTTTAATCTCCTGTTCACTTAGAGCGCTTGTAATTACGCCATTACTATCATCAAGTAAGATCTTGTGCTCCTTATTTCCTAGTACTGAGGAATCTATAGTTAGAGTGTTATCCCACTTTCTATTAATCATAAAGGTATCAGGCTCGACCTTCCCTGACACTACCGTCTATAAAAAAAAGTTACATTAGATTTATGTTATTTGTATTATGTACAAGTATCACGAATTGGTGCAATAATTATTACAAATATTAAATATCAATCAATTTTATATAAGTACGTATCACATGTTCAAATATTTTTTGTAACAGTATTTCTAATAAAGGGTGTTTTTTTAAGCCCGATAGAACTTGAAATTGTAAAAAATAAAACAAAAAATTAAATTAAACAGCCGCGGTGGCCATGCCCGAAATCATTTTCAAATATTAATGCCATGCATTGATCTTTCGACTAAAAAAAATTTTTTGATTATAATTTAATTTTTGTGTTAGTTTTTACAATTTTAAGTTCTATCGGGCTTAAAAAAATCTATCGGGCTTAAAAAAACACCCTTTATTAATTGAGCATGACCTCTCCTAAGCCATAATTGGCTGTAATAACAATGCTGGATGGATCTCCAGTTGTCGGATGTCTAGTAAACATGACACCAGCCGCTTCCGCGTCGACCATTCTTTGAACGCAAACGC
The DNA here is from genome assembly GCF_000204515.1 of Acromyrmex echinatior. The sequence continues at coordinate 467,058 of NW_011627597.1, read as the reverse complement.
CCATAGAAGCTCTTATCGGTAATCCATTTTGTCGCCTGAATTAAAAGAAACATCATGTACAAATTCAAGACAATGTTAACGAGGCAACATTATAGAGAAGAATAAATTACCTGTACTCGACGCTTTGATACGAGAACAGACTTGCCCAGCATTTGGCAACGCATTCAATAACGTCACTCGTATTCTTCACGCCTAAATATGTCGAGTTTTGACCAGCAGCTGAAGTCTCTTCGCTATCTTCTCCAATTGCGCTGGATCTTACGGCATAACGCCAAACACTTTTTTCATTTACAAATGATTCTAATTCCTCCAAACCCTGTAATATCATTTTTGCAATTTCTTTTTCAACAGGAGTACCCTGAATAATGGATACCGCCCTGAAAAAACAGAGAACAGGCTTAGTTGCAGTCTCGCATACATTTTACGCGAAATGTTAGACGTACTTTTGACAGCAACTTTCGAGGTCCTCTTTTTTTTTGCAACAACTAATGTCTATTATATCATTGATTAAGTTTTGCAATTGTTTATGATGTTGCAATTGTCGTTCCAAAGCGAAACTCGTTACGCAAAAGCCTGGAGGTACTGCAAACTACAAACAGAAAAATTAATTTTACAAATAAAGAATTTTTTGACGAGCAATAATTATCCCAAGTACACACGTCATCGGTGTCGATAGATGTCAGAATTGCAAGAGAATATCCTTTCCCTCCTACGACACTTTCATTTTGGCATTGTTTATCATCAAAACGTAGAATGTATTTATCTTTTTGCGCAAATGTGTCGGGCCATATTATACGTTGAATTTTCGCGATCGAAGTTTGTATTTGCTTCGGTCCAGTATATGGACAGCATGTAATCATCAATCCAACACCTAGTACATTTTAAAAATAGATTCAAGCCTATAAATACTATATTTGTAGATAAAAAGACTTTCAATTTTTTGGCATTTCTTCTGTTATGAATTATTATATCGAGACATACCTGTACTGCCGTTTAATTGTACACGCAAATTACGAGTTGTACAAGCCCATTGCTGGTCATTGTAATAAGTTATTGCGTTGCCCACGAAGTAATTGTTGATTACGGAGCTGTATTGTTTTCCAGCTGCTGGAAAATGAAAAACAATGGCACGTAATGTTAACGCAGCGTCATGCCGCAATATCTACATCTTGCATGATGCAATGCATGTATGATGTTTGTATCGACAATGAATAAAAACCTGTAAATGCAATCTTGTTTATGGGAAATGTATCTTCTTTCTCAAAGTCGCTCAATTGTAGATCGGTCCAATCAATTTTAGTTATCATCCCTCCGGCTTCCTGGAGGTGTCCAAACTGCATGCTGCAATTAATTTCGTTTCACAAATGATTAACGTATTTTCCATTGTTTTAAAGTTAGTATATGTAATTAAAAAATATTAATCGTTGCTTGTATAAAATTTTCTATGTGATGTAATCGTAATATTTCAACAAGGAGACGAAAATAATAGTAATACAATAGAATAAAATAAGAATATGTAAAATTAGACTGATTTCTTCACATAGGAAATTTTATATCAAATTATTTTATCATAACGTTGTAATATGTATTTGTCTTACTGTGAAAAGCTATGTTTGGTATTGCTCACACCAAGATAATACATAGCTCCATGTTGTGTTACACCAACAATTGTGATAGTTTTATGAAATTGATAAGATTCATGTTTACCCCAACGTCGCTGACAGAATCCTCGTAAATAAAATTCACTTGTATTTGAATCTTTAAACGTTATCTGTCCGATAATGGATCCCCATAAATCGAAACCGGTGTCATCTATTAATTGACTATCAACAGAAAAGGAAGCTTAAATCTATATGTTACACTGAAATAAGAGAAAACATGTAAACATAAAACATCAAATATATTAATGTTGTTAAGTTTTACAGTTGTTTGTGCATCCAATCAGAATTTTTCCACGGTTCACGTGCTAAAGCATCCGCGTGCAAATAGGTACTCCAGTCACCTGGCCATTCTAATGATCGCGGTTTGCCAATAAATCTAAAAAACGGAATGTATTTATAAAATAGAATGTTCGATTACGCTTCTTAATACTTTTTAGTACCTACAAATTTATTTACCCTGCTACTACTCACATAAAATTTAGACGAATATGTTCCACGTTGTCATTATTGGATGTATTTCCTCGGCATTGGTTTCGGAGGAAACCATTGTATGTAATTCTCCAACGTTGTCGTGGTTCTAAGGATTCAATCTTTAGACCAGATGCTGACCATTTTTGGCTTATATCTCCTATTGTAATTGTATCAGAACAATCTGTGTATTTAAAACGAGTGTATCATTAGAATGTTATATTTACCGGTTATGTGATATTTTTATAAAATGATTTTTACCGGGCAGCACGTAGACTCGGCCATCCGATAAGATCACTTGCAAGATCAATTCTATTTTGTGATACCCTCTGTGAGTCATTTTAACAAACAACGAATTACCTTTTTGATCAGCACCATAGAAAGACACACTATCACAACTCTATATCATACAAATGACTTGTTGAGAAATTAATTTTGCATATAATTAATCTACCAATTAATCTACCGCAAATATTACTACTTACATTCTCGTTCATAATAATTTTTGGATTATCCGAGCATGGTTCCAAGATCTTCTTTATATTTAATATAACATCGCTGTCCTTGAATTTACTTTTTCTTGTTTTCTCCTTCTTCGAGATGCACCATAAAGCCCACCAACGCTTTAGGATAAACGGTATATCTACAAAAGCATGTTTTAAAGCAAACGACTTTAAATCAGTTATTGCTGCATCATCTCAAAAATAACAAAGTCATAGTTTAGTATTATCCTGACTTGATACATAAAGAAAAATAGAGTTATGTAACTTATTTGTTGGATCGTCTTACCTAAACCCAGGTAATGTGAGATTTGCTTGTTCATGAACTCGAGATAAATCCATACAGGAATAATCGAAATCAGAATTTGTATAACGCACATAATGCGTGTCGTTATTTATCTTGTAACGTGGCACAGATATTGCAGTTTGCAATAATTTCCGCTTACGCTGTAAAGAATATATATACACATATTCATAAATATATTTACACATACAAACACACACGCACGCACGCACGCACACGCACACACGCACGCACGCACACGCACACACGCACACACGCACACACACACACACACACACACACACGCACGCACGCACGCACGCACGCACGCACACACGCGGGCAACTCCATACACACGCGCGCATACGCAACACGCGCGCGCGTACGTATATGCACGTGAATACCATCAAAGTAGACTTCTCGGTCTGTTTCTCTCCTATTATATATCAATAGATATCGAATGACTGACGTGTTATCGTGTTAGAATCGATTCAAATAATTCAAGGTCCCCCGTTATCGGACAACACAGTCACAGTATTATCTCACGTAACAAATATAATCATACCTAGAAGTAACTTGATGACATATAACACCTGCTAATATCCGAAGAAAGAATGTGCTGTTCTTTTTCTTGATGTGTTCAATGTTGTTATGCAATTTTCTTCTACGAGTCCTTTGTCACGCTGGTCATTGAACGCGCCGAGAACATTATAGATAATATCATCACATCGATTATACATTGTTTGCAAGATTCGTTAGATTCGTCAGAAATTATTTATAAAAGAAAGACAAAAATTGAAAAATTGTAACAATGCACTTTAGGTGATAATAAAAGAAATTTATAAAATATACTTTTTTGTAACAATTGTGTGTGTATATTGATTAAATTTTTACATTATTGATATAAATACTGTTTGTCAGCATGTAGTAACACTTCAACATGATATTACGAAAGTTTTAAGTTCTAGATAATGAAGACAAGCAATGATAGTAAACAATAAAAATTAATTTGTTTTTTTGTGCATATTGTTGCTGAAATCAACATGTTCTTCTGTGATTGTATCAGTATCCACACGTGATTTATCCACTGGATATAACCTGTGGATAAACGTTTTTTTTTTATATTCTAAAATAATGATCAATACATACGTGATACCACGATGACTGCTCCAAATAGAATGGCCGTGCTTTGCACAAACCACCGAATACCACTGAACAAGTAGCAGGTAGCGATGCAGATTGACAAATTTTCAAATAAGAATGGTTTAGATCCTTCCAAGAATGCATGACATAGCAGTTTTTCACAATAGTCAGGTAAAAGAAATGAAAAGTCAAAAGGGACAGAAAAACGTTTTTGGATGTCGCTTATCAGGTAGAAGAATTTTGTTAAAAGAAAGAACCGTTTGAGAGAGTCCAGTTTAGCAAGTCTGTTCACAAGTTTTAAATGTATATATTTGCAGTTGAAGGTAAATTTATAAAAATTGAATTAATTGTTTACAAGGCAAATCAGTTCGGTCGAAAAGGACATACGTGGGAATCGATGATCAAAACATTTTCTCCATTCCGTTACGATCTACTCTCTCTGTTCAACATAAGTGGCAACGTTCAGTGGTACTCGATATAAATTTTGAATTAAACGAAAGAAAACTCTTACCATCTTTGATACAGATAAATTAGAAAGACGGCGTCATCTCTGAAACATGCTATTTTGTGAGCTGTCGGCATCGTTATAATGAAAGCAAACACGTCATCGATGAATGTGTTAAATGCTTTGTACATAAATGCTTTCCACGGTAGATGCGCCACGGATTTCAATTTATAATTAACGAATAATTGTGGTAACATAAAAAGAAATCCAAATGCGTAAACTCCATTCACTAAAGAATTTATGCTCCAAGAATACCAACTGTAACTCAAAACAATTTAATTAACGACTCATCTAGGGCATACAAAATATTTCGTACATATATTTTTATCATTTTAGGTAAAAGTGGTCGCTTACCTTTTATGTGGTTGATAAAGTAACGAGTAGATTGCTCCAACGATAACTAATGGATATAATAAATAATTCAAATAACGCATACTTTCGGCATCAAATTCTCTAGTTTTCACTTCTGCTGCATCAATGCTATCAGGTTTAAATCGTATTCTTGGGAAAATACTACCGCTGCTAATTAATTCCATTCTCGATATCTTTTTCAATTTCCATAGCTATTAAATATATTACATATATACACGTGTATGTGTGCGCGCGCGCGCACACACATACACGCGCACACAGAGGATCTCTAGATAAATGTCGTTTGAAATAACTGCTAAATCGTAGGAGAAAAAGTGTAAATATACTTTCTTTCCTATGTAAAATTTGATAATGTAAAGAAAATTTCATTTTCTAGTTTTTTTAAAATTATATCAAAGTTTTTTTAATCTTGTATTTTTTTTACATAGAATACTATATATTTCAATATCACGAAAGAAATGATTTATTAGTTTTTTATTAGTTGCTTTAAAAAAAAAATTATGCAATTACATATCTTATTTGACAAGAAGCTATATATTAGGTGTTGGAATTAATTCGTAGCGTTTTTTAATGAAAGAATGTTATTTATTTCACATGAGCATTAAAAAATACATTAATGAAAGTACTTCCCATCACTTGTAAAACGCTACGAATTAATTCCAACACCTAATAGTTTCTTTGCATCGAGTGATTCATCAAAAGTATCAAGGTACGGTTATCAAAAAATTAGTAACACGAGATATTTTATATTTCGTATACACACATATATAACGGTACAGAATAATTAATATATGTGTTAATTTAAATATGTTAATTTCTGTACTGTTCCTATGACTTTTTGAATTATTTCAAGATTAGTTTAAAGAGATTATTTAATCTATCTTTTTCTGCGCCTTTTTTCATATTACTGAAATAAAAATATCGTGTTTTTTTACAAAATTAACTTTGATATAACTTGAAAAATTCAGGAAATAATTTTTTTCCATTATCAGATTTTTACATAAAAAAATAATAAAGAAAATGTATATTTATGCTTTCTTCATATCTTGTACGGTTCAGTAGCTATATCAAACGATTTATCTAAACATATCTAAACATATCTTTTGTGTGCGCGCGCGCGCGCGCGCGTGCGTGTGTATGTGTGTGCGCGCGCGCGCGCGCGTGTGCATGCGTGCGTGCGTGTGCGTACGCGCGCGCGCGCGTGTATATTTGTGTATACATACAACGTTATAGTTAAGGTAAACAATATTAAATCTTATAAGAAAGACGTATACATGAGAATGATGATCAATCTATAGAAAATATATGCCTTAAATGATTTATCTAAATCTTAAATGTTTATATAATTCTGTGTGAACTTATATACTACGTAGTTCTTTAAACTACGTGTTGAAATGATTTTTCGGTCTTGAAACGCAAACTCTACTGAACCATCACAGTAATATCACGAGTTAAATTGCTTTATGAATCTTAAAACGATCTTTTAATAATGCTGAATGACATATTAAAATCTGTAAATAAATAATTCTTATTACGAAAAATATTATCTCGGCCGAGAATCGAACCTGGATCTCTAGCGTTCCGTCTTAAGCGTTTCCGATTCAAGATCGAAAAATCATTTCGGCTCGCAATTTAAAGGACTACATATGTAGTATATAAATTCATACAGAATTATATAAGCACTTATGATCGAGCTAGACCATTTAAGGCATTTATTTCCTAGAATTAAGATATTGGATGCATCGAGATATATATGTATATACGCACCTCGATAACAGTGCTAATACCAGTAGGAATGAGAACAAGTAAAGAAGAACCTTCGTCGCAAAGATAAAGGAAGATCACAGTTTGACTGAATGCACGCCATATCACAGTCCATTTGCTGAGGCCTATGAGATTACTCTTCTTCCGCCAAAAGCTAACATCATTTTTAATAGCAAGGAAATCAAACAACAACTGTAAACGAAAGATTGGCGCTCTCTTTTATCTTACGTTTTTCAATTTTCATTACGCATGTAATATTTATACTTGTTGTACTCACATGTACAGCTGCAATGAAGAAGGTACCACCTAGTAGGTAAATGTTAGTATCTGCAAAGATGCCCTTTACCTCATCGACATCTCTGTCAGAGAAGCCGAGATTCTTGAGATTCTCCATGGTTGCTTGCACGTGCAACACTAATCTTAACTTTCCTAAAGACACAGGTGAATATTCTACTGCAACGTTCATCGTATTATTTTGTGGAGTAATCCGCTGAAGGTCCCGATGCCGTGTTCTTAAGAAATCACAGTTCACTATTGGCAAAAATGTCTGTTTGCCAATTATTCTGCAATAAACAAGCGAAGTAATGTGTTTTTAATAATTAGCAATTATTCGGGCTATACGTATGTTGCACAAATAGAATAAAAATTTATATACTTTATATGGTTTACGAGCTCGGCAGGTATGCCATATATAGGAAGCGTAACGTTGTCTGTCATTATTGTAAATGTCACACGACTTTTCATGTGTGAGACTGGACGTATAACAATCTGGCTATTAGCTTTCTCCACTGTGCGGTCACCTAATAATTTGAATGCCTCTGCTTCAGGTACTATGTATTGTGTCATTTTAATTGCAGTGTACGAAGTAAATATATCCTATAAAGATATAATTAAAGTATAAAGTATAAAGATATAATAAAGGTGTAAAACAGATAGAATGTTGGAGAGTCCAACAAACAAGTGTTTATATATATATATATATATACACATATATCACAATATTACATATTGAATTACTTTTTGCAAGTCGACAAATGTCCTGTCCTGTTTTATAAAGGGAGGCACTAAAAATATATGTAAAAACAATGTTCCATTCCGCCGTGTCTCATGTGGTACAGTCAGTATTATTGGACTGTAAAAAGGAAAGTACATTCATTAGATTTGCAAGAGGAGAAAAGTCTCCCTCAAAGACTTTCCATTTTCATACAATGTTCTTGTCTTGGATTTATGTAAATTGATTCTCTTCCTCTCTCTCAAAAAAAAAAGGCAAGAACAATAACTACATTTACATGGCATCCTTAATTCAGTTTAATAACATATGTAGTTATGAAATTGGCCAATCAAGAACAGCTATGATTAGCCAATTTCATAATTAAAAATTAATAATTAATTAATAATTAAAAATATTATTAAACCCGATTAAACATGTTGTGTAAATGTAATCAATAACATATACAAAAAGAATATATTCATAGGGATACGCCCAAAAAGAGACTAATGGAGTACTTATACTGATCATAAACTTAATTTGTACTATAACCAGTAAAGTTAATACAATTTCAATGTTTTCATTCAAGTTTAACACAATTTCAATGTTTTCATTCATAATGAATTACGGGATACATGTAACTTATGTCATAACCATAAAGTTAATTCAAATTTGTGTCTCTTACATATACAGTCCTAAAGATATATTATTATTAATTCAAATTTAAATTTTACAGCAAATGGCAGCATGTAAATCTATGTAAATCATTGTGTTGAACTTACTGATTACGGCACAAGTTGATAGAGTTTACAGCCAGTATAAACTCTCTTAATTAACATTAACGGTTTAAGAATGGGTTCCACTTAATATTCGCAACGCTCGCGAGCATCATTTCATCCTTATCGTTTTCAAACATTAAACAAAGTTATTAAATAAGGATGAAATGATAATCACGAGCGTTGTGAACGTTAAGTGGAACGCGCCCTAAATGATCCTCACGGGGATACTCACATGATTTGTATTTTATTGTAATCAAAGTTTTGTGCAGAATATACGAGATCGGCATCTCTGTTGATGGGATTTCTTTTAATGGAGCTGTACATGTACAAATCCAACTGCGGTCGTTCACTCAGATACGACTCAAGGCACGGCTTGCCATCCTCGCAAGTCGGCGATACGAATAATAGGGATAGCGTGTATATCGAATAGATGATATATGCCAGAAATATCTCGGAAAGAATAACGCTGAGCGAAGGCCACTGCATTTCAGCTAATTTCGATGTAAATACCTTGAGAGGTATCTGTGTGTATTACAAAAGATAGATGTACAGATTACAATATTACATTGGTTCTTACATGCTTTGATTTTCATTCGAGCAGTAAGTGAACAAGATATGTTTATATGCGTCTAACTACAGCCCGACTAACCCGGCTTAAGCCTGGCAAGCCCAGCTATGGCTATCACTGAATGCTTTCCATTTGATGATACATGATTGACACAATCATTTTATTTTTCTTGACATTCAGAGAATAACAAAGATAAAACGACACTTGTGTCGTTTTGTATTATCAAATGGAAAGCACCCTTTTATTACTCTCTGAATGTCAAAAAAGATAGAATGATGTTTGTACAGATTCGTCATATCACTAAATGGACAGCATCCACTATAGTGTTCACCACTCAGTATTCACCACTCAGTCAGTCCACCAGCGATCTTCGTGGTCTTTGTGTGCCTCAAATGCGGAGTTCTTCTTCTTCTTCTTCTTCTTCTTATTCTTATTCTTTTTCTTTTCAATAACTCTTTTCAACTATCTGTTTAGCTTTCTGACTCACTACGAAAGATCACAGTATCATGCGATAAACTTATGTATATCCCATGATGAAAAGATTACATGATGTACTTGATTTGCGAGCGTCTTTTCCTAATTAGCTGCCCTCTCACTTCTTCTTCTTCTTCTATAATTCTCTGCTTAGATTTCCGACTCAATATAAAAGGTCATCGTACCATATGAAAAATTGGATCCAAAGATCCTGTAATGGCTGTAATGGCCTCCTTGCTTGGGGCCTTGGACTCGCATTGACGCAATGGGTTTAGACCGATATAACGTCCGCCGCTAAATTGCAAATGCAAACGTACTTCCATTTAGTTCTAAGAGATCGCGCCAAACGTACAGTGCAGTGCATTAATTCGCTGGGTCATAGTAGCGGCCCGACTTATCGAAAATAAGAAAATGCAATACTAAAAAGTTGATAAAAAATTCTGAAAAAATTCTTAAAGTTCTATGAGAAGAAAATAAATGATTTTTATCTCTTGCAGTTTTTCTGTAAAGTTGATAATATTTGAGTAAAAAATAAATGTCGATAAGTGGGGCTACTAAGACCCAGCGAATTAATGCACTGCAGTATATATATCATTTTTGAGCTAGCACACAGAGAGAAACCTGGGGATCAATTTTGTATCTTGAAACGAGGTGAAAATTACAAAAGTGAGCAAATTTACTAGATGTTGACCAATGAAATTATCAGTATTCTAGTAAATTCGTTCACTTTTGTAATTTTCACCTCAAATTTCAAGATACAGAATCGATCCCCTGAGAAAGGACATGACGAATGACTGAATCATGTTATACTACATGCTACATGTAATACAATTATATGAACCTTACATTTAAGACTGTCTTAAGATGTCATAAATCGAGGACTGTATTAGCATCTTAGGGTATTATTTAAGACAGTTTTAAAATAAAAATGGATTTTGAATATCGCCTCAATTAGCGTTTCAGTTGACAGCCTTAGTCTCTTATCGACATTCGTAAGGTCTGTTTTCTGTGACTGAATTAGTGTACACTTTTGGAACTTGAAGTGAGATAGGTATATGTTTGATATTTGTTGAAAGTGAGTGCTAGTACAGTCTAGTGCAGGAACAGAAAACAGACCAATAGACAAAGACGGCGGTGATTCGGAGAGAGATGCTTGCAAATTGCACACACCATGATATCCCTTCCACCATGCTTCCATCTGTATCGTGTGGTGTGTTGTGTCGTGATATGACGAATCGTAATGTCTTCAGCAATCGTCAACTTTACTTAATGTCAAATGTGTTTTTATTATTGTATTGCACTAAAGCTTACTATTTTCGCCAAATTTCAAATACATACTTACTTCTCTTAAAATACGCATAAAGAGTGTATATATATATTAACATGTACGTATGCAGGTATGTACATACAGCTACAAATCTCAGTCCAGTTTTTCTCTTTGCTCTTTAATTTGACACTTATCTGGAATGTCTGACGTCGTCGACGATAACAAAACGATTACAACAAATGCCAATTTGAAAAGTTTCGTTTTCAGTTGATATCTTTAACGATGTAGGAGATTTACTGACAAAATAAAAGTATATATTAATTGGAATTCGCATTATACGGTTGAAGAGAGGATTCCATGACATAAGAAGAGAGAAGTAACGATAATTTCTGAAAAACATCAGATTTAAGATACTTATGTAAGTACGATAACGAAACTACCTGATAATAATTTTATATATATAAAATTATATATGTATAATTATTAAATACAGTAAGGCTGGCCATACTACACGCTCAAGCCAACTTGTCAAGTATGCTTGTGCAAATTGTACGAACGTGTATGGTGCCTTGCAATAACTATACAGTTCTGTCATCTACATATTCCAATAAATTTCCACAGGCATATGTGCTTGTATGTATAAACATTTAATATATGCTTTTACATTTGACTTAGTCAATTTTATTTATAGTATAACATTTTTGGTGTGCACTAATCTTCAATTAATGCAAGAGATCAAATTTGTTATTAGTATTATGACAAAATGCAAAATAATTAAGATCTGTTTGCATTGCTTGAAATTCTCCAAAATTTTTACATTTAAAATGAAATAAATATACATTTGGGTGTTGAAGAAAGAGAAGGCAAAGATGCTGAGTGCAAAAAGTAAGTATAAGCAAGGCACAAACAGATGAGTTTATGTTTTACGTTCTGATAAGTATACTACATATATTCTGATTTATATGTAAGTTATTTGCACATAGGTATATCGAATAAATTTTTATATTTGCTCAAGTCGTTTGTGTAAGCCAAAGTCGTTTGTGTAATTGCAGTTTTCTGATACACACAGTTTAAGTGTAAGTATAAATGTAAGTATGCGGCTTACACAAGTATACTTAACAAGTTTCCTTGGCCACATATGTGGCCAGCCAAATGAATGAATACAAAATTGCAAATACTAAAGAGAGAAAATTGGCGCGCGCGCGCGTGTGTGTGTGCGTTTTAAGAGGACTAATCTACAGAAATGAATCAAACAGCGACAAAATTTTTACAAATTTTTTGCAGGTGAACGTGTGAAGATTAGATTAAAAATGCCAAGTTCGTATCTATATGCCATTAATAATGAAGGGCGTGTATTTGGATTATCGACGTCGGGAAATATGTGGCGGGAATTTATGTATTTAGGCCTCGAATTTAAACAATTATCAGCTGTACCACATTTTATGTGGGCCATTGGCGGTGATCGTCAAGTATATGTTCATGTTCATGGCTTAGACATACCAATTAGAATCAAAGAAGAAACTTATGAGAATGAGGTATGTCTAAAATATACCATCATAAGTTAATAATTCAATAAGATAACACATAAATCAACGACAATTAATAATGATTAACATGTTAGCGATGGCTACCTTTGGAGGGTTTTTCTGGAAGACTGCTTCCAACGGACAGATACAATTTTTCCAATCAAGATGGTACAGTTGATCGTAGTAGAGACAAAGTGAAATTGCCATCAATGGCATGGCAATGGGAAGGTGACTGGCAAATTGAAACAACATTAGATGGCCAGCCATTAGATCATGATGTAAATACAGTCCTTAATGCTTATAAAATCTTGCTGTATTATGTGTTTCCTTTTCTGTTTTAAACTACGATTTTATACATTTAATATTGTTATGCTCGCGCCGTGCCACTTCCGAGCGAGTGGAGACGAGTGATCGGCGAAATGAATAAAATTTAAGAGCGCGTCAGGACTATCAGTTTCTAAGCTGTTCCGAACTATCAAATGGACGTCTGATTGATTTTGTGGATGAGCCGTCGCTTACATGTTCGGACGTGCTCCGAGACCGCTTCCGAATCTGTACACTATTCGCATTCTTTCGCCGTTGTACGTTAACAAATAGAGTCTCGCTTTTTTTAAATGTGTGTCCCTTTTATTCCTGCAGCTCGGGAGTGCACGTACAGGTTTGTGATTATGAATTAGTCGAATTAGCGGAACAATTGCGCGAGTGCAACAATAAAATTGTATAAAATGAACCTGTATATATAATGATTATCGTTTTTAAAAGAGAGGTAACTTTTGACTACTTAATTGTATAAGTAAACTTTAAAAAGTAATTGCATTACCGAAACATCTTTGTAGAGAAAGCTTAATATTTTCTACATTGTTTTTACATAGAATCTATCTAGAGTTATACACTAAATATATTTTTTGCGCATTCCGTAAGTGTTATATTTTTCATAAGATTTTGTTTATGTATAGATTTGTTAACAGTTGTGCCCACGACCAAAGAAAATCTTATGATCACAGAGAATCTGATGTTTTAATATAGGGATGGACATACGCAATTGACTTTCCAGCTACATATACTACAAAAAAGCAGTGGAAGTCTTGTGTAAGAAGACGTAAATGGGTTCGTTATCGGAGATATAGCGCTATGAATTCATGGTGTGCTATTGCACCTCTACATAAAGATCCAACCAAGGTGATGAAATACTATAACATTTTTCTATTCATTTTTGACAATTTAAAGCACACACATACACACAATTTTATATATATATATATATATATATATACATACATGAGCGCCACATATGTTTTCAGGAACCTTTTATTGATATAGCAGTGGGTGGAAACCAAATGCCTGGAAGTAGTTCGGGTAATTTAGTAGTCTGGGCGGTAACGGCTCACGGAAGGGTATAACGGCTTTTTTTTATTACAGCTTTCCGAAAGATGTAAATATTTAATTAAGAAATTAGATTACTAATTTGAACAATTTATGTCATTTAGATCATGTTCCGTGTTGGAACAAGTACAACTTGTCCTGAAGGACAAAGATGGAGCTCTATCAAATTGGCAAATGGCTACGAAGTATGTCAAATTAGTGTTGGAGCAACCGGTCTTGTTTGGGCTGTACTTATGGTAGGCAAAGCATTAGTTCGTACAGGCGTGACAAGAGACAATCCAATGGGTAAATGAACAAGATAAAATCTAATTACATTGGCTGCGTTCGAAAACATTGTTCGGATGCCTTCGATGCCTTGGATTCATCATCTTGTCCTTGTTTAACATTAATGTCCGAACGCAGCCAATTGAGATATTCTAGTACTTTGATAAAATGGTATAAATTAAAGGTGAAAATTGGTCGGAAGTAGAACCACCGCAGAAAGACTTGAGATTGGTACAAGTTAGTGTCGGTACTGATGCTGTGTGGGCTATAACGCATGATGGCGGAGTATGGTTTCGAAAGGGCATTCAAGGTGAAATAAGTGGCGTTTGTGAACAATTAGCCACTGGAACCGGTTGGGTTGAAATGTTAAGCAAAATGGCATTAATATCCGTTGCTCCAAATGATCAAGTAACGATGTTAATCAATTCGCAACTTATGTCATAAAGAAAATAGAAAATTATATATCGAATTGTATATATGCACTTTTATTACTAACTCTCTTTATTTTTGTATTATAAAGGTATGGGCCATTGGCTATGATGATCGATGTTTGTACTACCGTACTGGTATAACTCGCTCTGAATTGACAGGGAAACGATGGAAATTAATAAACGCACCGTTGCAATTGAGTAGAGCAAGTAGCAACGCCAGTTTGTCATCTAGCAACAGACACAGCACTTGCGGCACACCGCAACAGCAACGTCATCAGAGTTGGAGTTCCTTGGTAGGAATATATTAACGCTGTCCCAACATTTGATATCTAAATCACTTGATACTCGCGTAATAAAATAAAGTTTGATGAATTTGTAATATTATTTTATGGTATATAATTATATGTATAATATAATATAATGATACTTAATTATATAATATACATAATATTACATCATATACTTACATACGAGTATATTATGTAATATATTCAGTTTCGAATGGGTCTTTTGTCTTTATATATAGAATCGCCCTCACAGTACTGGTGAAGGTACAATGTTAATTAGAGAATGGGAAGAGCAATCACGTTCGGCACCAACACCCACGTCTTTAAAATTGTGGCAACGTACCGGCGATGGCATATCCGCAAAGAATACTCAACAAACATCTTTTCAAGATATATATCTAAATGAAGAAAAAAAGAGGTAAAAATTTACACATTTTATGTTTATAAAATGTGATAATAATTAAATGGTACATAATAATAACAATGTAAATGTAATTGTTCCGTGTTACAGATCTACAAATTCTGTAGACACAAGTGACTTAAATGAAGCGAGTGTTGCTAATATAACTATATCTAATGAATCTTTAACAAAAAGTGGAGAATCAATAATTGTCTCGGGAAAAGGAATGGGGGGCAGTACTGTCAAGGTTAAAATATTTTTAGAATTGAGATTTAAAAGTACTGATTGATACACATAAGATAGATACACATAAAAAAAGAATCCTCTCTCTTTTCATATATAAGATATAAGATGTAAAAAAAAATTCCTTAACGAATTATATTTTCTAATAGATTAATCCTGCTGCTTGGAGTCCTGTTCATTCTGTCGGTTCCATGGTAGGTGTTGAAGCACATCCAGAAACTGATGGAAGTGTATTTGATCCGGATTTGACTGGGGACTCTGGAGTGTATGGCGAAGATGAAAGTGCAGGAATAATATATTGGGCCGAATGTGATGTATCGTGGTATAAAGTAGAAGCTGGGGCATGTTTTGTCGATCCAACAAATCCACCCAAATGGTAAAATGTTGAATTTAATTTAAATAATGTTATTATGTATAATCTTAGTTATGTATTATATAAGGCAATTAACATTGGAATTTTTTTAAGAATTTAAAATTATACCAAAACTAAAAATTTACATAATGTTTTTTATTGGATAGGATTGCTGACAGTAATGGTGCAACGCAAGGGGAAATTGGAGAACTGTGGAGAATAAATATTTTAGATGAATTAAAAGCAAGATTAAAGAAAATATCATTTGATTCGTTGATAGTGTATGAAAAAGTAGTTGAAAAGTAAGTAAAAGATATTGATGCGATATGTATTAGTTTTAAATTTCTTACTCGATGATTTTTTTATAGATCATCTTGGGTGAAAAACGGCGACGGTAAATGTAAAATTAAAAACGGTAGTCTATACGAAGATTGCAAGATTGAACTGGAATGGATAAGCAGTGATATTGGATTATTAGATTCTGGAACTTTAATCATATTAAATTCAGATGGAGTAACAAGTATAGTACGTTAATTATTGCAATCAAAATATTTCTATATTGTAATGCACGATCCTAAATGTTTTATAACACAGTAGTAATAAATTACAGATACAATTTCCTGTTTCGGAAATTACATGTGTCGTTTGCTGCAGTGAACCAGGTAATCCAAGGGTAGCAGTTCATACTCCTAAATTAAGTCGTTCAAAAGTCATTAGATTACAATTTGCGAGTGATACAGAAATGGAAGACTGGTTGGCGCATTTAACTTCTGGTAAGGACACACATCAGTACATACAGGAAAGGCAAAGTTATTTTTTTAATTTTTTATTATAGTATCTTGCCAGATGAATAATGTATATGGCAAACCTGGTCCGAATTCCATTTGGACCACAACTGCGTTAGGTGATGTGTATGTATTCGATCCTGCAATTGCAGAGGTAAAAAGTATAAAGGACTATATATATATATATATATATATATATATATATATATATATATATATTAATCAAAAAGGATCCTATATATATTTTAGTCTTATTATATATTTATATATTACTTTATTTTATTGCTTAGGAATGTCAATTATCTGAAGACGGATACGTACAAGAAATGGATATTGCTGGTAAAGATTTACCATTTGAAAGCATTTTACAAAATGGTTTCGGATACGGTAGTACTCTAAGAATTACAGTATGCGTTCATGATGACGCTGACAGGTAAATTTATTAAACAAGTTTAACAGCTGTATACCTCTTGTTCACTTTTAGAGTGAGTAAGTGAGTGAGCGAGCGAGAGAGAGAGAGAGAGAGAGAGAGAGAGAGAGAGAGAGAGAGAGCAGCTTGTGTTAATTATAACTATTTATTTCAGATTGTCTTTTAATCTTGTCTGTTATACTACAACGTTTATAAAACAAAAGACTGTGACGGACAGTCATGACATTGCTTTGCATTTTAATCCAAGACTCAAAGAAAACATCATTGTACGAAATACATATCAAAATGGTCACTGGGGAGATGAGGAAAGAAATGGAGGAAGTCCATTGAAAGCAGGCTGCGACTTCACATTGTATATCGTTTGCGAAGAACGCGGTTATAAAATTCATATTAATGATAGCGAATATACTTTTTATAGTCATCGAATACCTCCCACTAGTATTACACATTTACGTATCAAGGGATTAATGACTTTATGTAGTCTCACATATAAATCTACATCTGTAAGTAAAATATTCTATTAGTGAAGTTTTTTTCTTTATTTTATAATGTTGACCTACCTTGGCAATTATAATGTGCGTGCGTGCATGCATGCATACGTATTTTACTGTTATATACTTTACATAGGTAATTATTGAACCCATTACAATGTTTTGGAGACAAATTGGTGGACATTTGAAAAAAGTTGAGACGTGTTCCGTGGGTGTTACTTGGGGCATTGGTTACGACAGTACTGCTTGGGTATATACAGGTGGATGGGGAGGTGTGTTTCTCAAAGGTACTTTATATTTATAATTAATAATAAATGAACTGATAGGTTTTGTACAAAAGACAAAAGAAGGAAAGAGAATGAGTACTCTCTAAATTTCTAGGGATGAGATTTTATCACAAAAGAAATTTAGAAAGTATAATTATTAAAGATTTTAGGCACGGTAATATTTCGAATTAATGTATCTATAATTCAGTACAAATTGTTAATCTGAAGAGAATTACATAGGCTTAGGCACCAGCAATACCGGAGTAAATACGATGGTAGATACCCATAATTATTATGTATATGAAAATCAACGTTGGAATCCAGTAACTGGATATACTGCACATGGACTTCCAACAGACCGGTATATGTGGAGCGATGCAACTGGACGGCATAAATGTACGCGAGAACATACAAAATTATTGTCAATGCATTGGCATTGGGTAAGTGAATGAGAAAAGAATCTTTTCGAAAATAAGTTGAAACTCTGAATTCACTAGAGCTTTGTGATGTAAAATAATTAAAAAATAGTGTTTACTATTATGACATATTCTTTGAATTGGGATAAATGTATTTTTATATTTTGAAGGTATCAGATTGGATAGTCGACTTTCACACACCCGGTGGTGTTGATAGAGATGGATGGCAATACGCTACTGATTTCCCATCGCAATATCACGGTAAGAAACAATTTACTGATTACGTTCGAAGAAGACGATGGTTTAGAAGATGTCAACTAACGACCAGCGGACCTTGGCAAGAATTAGGAAATACTAAACTCGTTGATGTCTCTTTATATGTATGTTTTGTATTTTTATCATTATCATCTTTACATATTTCGGAAGAAATATATTTTGTTAATTAAAATAGGCATTTGGAAAACCTGGCACGGATGATCCTATTCATGTTTGGGCGGTTGCTGCAAATGGTGAAGCTTTGTTCAGACGAGGTGTCTCAGAATCTTGTCCAATGGTACAATTATTTAAATTGTTTTTAACTTTTTTACATATAATACTATACACACACACGCGCGCGCGCGCGCGCACACACACATTCGCGCGCGCGCGCGCGTGTATGTGTGTGTGTGTGTGTATATATATATATATATATACACATTAGGTGCGCAACTAAGTTCCCGCTGTTTGTCAATAGATGGCTCCAGCAGTAAGTGAACAGTTTTATCGTGATGGTATACGAGCTCTGCCAGAAAGATGAGAAAAAGTAGTAGCTAGCGATGGGCAATACTTTCAATGATTCATTTGTAACCATTTTTTCACAATAAAGTTGCATTTTCATCAAAATAACAGCGAGAACTTAGTTGCGCACCTAATATAATGTATGCGTGTGCATAAAATTGTTTATTAATTACGCATATAAGAATATATAAGATAATTTTTAATGAGCAAAGTACTTAACCGTTAAGTTATGTAGTGATACTTTTGACCTGCTTGACATGTTTTACATATTAAATAGGGAGTATCATGGGAACATATACCAAGTGATCAGCCATTAATTAGCATATCGTGCGGTCCATGTGGACAAGTCTGGGCTATTGGAAAGAATGGTTCCTCCTGTTGGAGGCTAGGCATTAGTGCTACAAAACCAACTGGTATAAAATTAACAAAAAATTATCGCGGCATACATGTATATAATAACTATAATTACTACAATATCTCTATTATACCTAATAGATAAAAATTTAAGGTATTTAATCAAAAACTTTAAGATAATCGATATTTTATTTCAAAAAAATCAAAAATTTAGGTATACAATGGCAAAATGTCGAGCCTCCTTCAGGCGCTCAATTGAAACAAATTTCAGTAGGACATGATGTTGTGTGGGCCTTAGATACGATTGGTCGACTGTCAGTACGCCGAGAAGTACAATCCAATGTTTTCCCCGAGGGAACTCATTGGCAGACATTACCTGCTATGCCAAACGATCCCATTCATATAGGTATCGAGTAGCTATACTCTTCCCTTGCATCTCTTCTATTTCATTGTATGTAAAATGACATGTTAATACATTCGTAGATATGTCAGTCGCAAATGCTAAGCAAGGATTCCGACATGTATCGATTTCGAGGGAGCAAGGACAAATTTGGGCAATTTCAGGAGCTGGTATTATTTGTCGAAGAATTGGTGTTACTCATGAAAATCCAGCTGGAACCGGATGGGTAACCGGTATAGGGGTAAGTAGCGAAAACAAGTTTCAATGAGCTGAAAATTGATTTAAAAAGTATAGAAAATACGGTCTAATAATTACATGAAACTGTAACAAAAGATTGAAATTAGAATTTTTTCTAATAACTTGCTAATTGTTATACAATTGATAAATGTAGATAAATGATTATAATACTCTTTTTTAATACCTAGTGACAAAAGTAGTATTAGTTTTCACACTTGAAATAATTGCATCACTGGAGCGCAATATTAATCTAGAAAAAAGTATAAAATTTTTATTGCAATACTGTCTCATAATTTACATAATATTAAAATTATTAAATGAGAAAAATAAAATTTGAATTTTTTCCTAACAGGCAAACTGGCAAAACATAAGTCTTGGAGGACTTGTAAATAAGACAAAATAATCTTTATTACGCATATTAAAATATTGCGTTATATAAATAAATACGTATATTAAAAGCTACAATAATATTAAACAATTAATAACTTCATGATTGCCTTGTAAAGTGTAATATCGCATGCGTACACATGTATATGAACACAAAAGTATCCATGCCAATACAATGTTGTTAATTTGTAGTCAATCATAATAGTATAGAGCAAATTACTTGACATCATCACATTGAAAACTTCTTCCTCAATATGATGGATATTAAGGAAGTGTTGAAATGAGAGAGAGCGAGAGAGAGAGAGAGAGAGAGAGAGAGAGAGAGAGACAATTAAATAGTTTATAAAAATAAGATATATAAAAGAATATATGTACATTCATTTAAATTCCTTCTTGAGTTACAATTTACATCAGAATATACTTATACGATAAAATAATAATGTCATTATGTAAACATTTTGTTATTTTTTTAGTAGTTAGAATATGTGTGACAGATAAACGGATAAATGTAATATCTGTGACTAGCAAAATAGCCCAAAAAATGCTTATAAATATATAATAAAATTAAATAATACTTTTCTGTGATTGTGTAAACATTCCAATGAGCGTAACAATATTTATTAAATGATACTTAAGAGCTACTTTTACCAATTTTATGAACCAAGAAACTTAAATTCGTATCTGGAAACACGATAGTGTCTCGGCGCTAAAAGCCGAAGTGAGACACTGCCGCGTTCCTTATAATCACAGCGCTCAATGTTACTAATAAAATGTTACGACAATACTTATTAATTTTATTTTTTCTTACAGCCAATATATATTTCGTTAAATTTTGTACAGATAAAATGTAAAACGTTTTAGTAAAATGAGACTGTAAGAGAGTCATCTCAACTATAATATGTACATACATACATTGCCACTGTAATGAAGATATCATCATTGTGCACCTTAAAGTATTAATTTTGTTTACTATTTTATTATAATGTAAGAAGCGCAAGCTATTTTTATTTTATAAGACAAATATCACAATAAACTCTACTTTTGTTATGTAGCACCGTTATTATTATTATTATCATTGTCGTGATTATCGGAACGTCGATACTTATTAGTACAAATATATGTGTTAGGTGTAATCGAAAAATTTTGTAAAAGACGTTCAATTATAGTAATTATACTCTTGCTAGAAAAGAATTAAATTCAAAATTAATAAAAAAGATAACCGAGAAAGACAACTGTATTTATTGAATTTTATCTCTCTACGTTGATTTATATTAAAGCCATATGCGCACGTGTATATTGTATTATTAAAATTAAAATTTACTATAAAATTATTAAAATTCGAAAAATACTTTTCCCAATTAGATATTAGAATTAGATACTTTCCATCGGTCTACGGTCGTACTACAAAATGGTTTTTTTTTCGCTATTCCTCACGTTACGAATAAAAGATATGTTAAAACGAAACATTGTAATGGATATTTCTCTTTTTTTTTTATATAAAAAAAAAACGATTTTATCAAAATGATGTTAATATCCTAAATTTTTCTACATATTTTTGTTGTAACTTTTCGTTTTCTATCTTATCTCTTTTCCCTTGCTCACTATGGACAATTCCGTAAAACCCGTAAATGCAGAATCCTAAGAATAAAAAATTGAAATGTAATATTTGATTTAAGCCTTTAGATTAGTTTTAGTCGTCTTTGAATCGCATAGTACATTTTTTCATGCTTTTTAATTTTACTACAGGACTTACCAATCAACAACCAAGTGGCGAATCTAATCCATGTAAAGACGTCTAGTTGTAACATTAAATATGTGTTTATAAAAATACTGAGACACGGAATAAGCGGAACGAGTGGTACCTACAGCAAGATATTATAAAAATATGTTAAACTGATCAGACTTTTCACGCATCCCTGTTATTATATATTATCATAGAATGTAAAACAATCGAGCTTTTTACAATTAGTGTATGTACAATTAGTGCTGCGCGCACATTCCTTTACCTTAAAAGACAATTCAGTCTTCTGCACCGGTTGTCTACCAATCGCTGCTAAATTCAAGAAAAGAACAATCGCGAGTGCACTTAACGTCACAGATATTACCATATTTCCTGCAAGCAAGTGCGCGCCCATGTTACTAATCAGAAACGTGATAATACATATAATGATACCTGAAACGATTAAACTTTGCAGATCGGAGGAATTACTTGACATGTCTTAAAATATATGTGTGTGTGTGTGTGTGTGTGTGTGTGTGTGTGTATGTATATATATATATATGTATATATATGTATAAAAATATTGCATTTACTGTAAATATATAAATATTCTAATTTGCTCATATTCTAATAACTCACAGAGGAAGGCAATGCCGACATTTGCAATTTTGTTAGAAAGTTCCGTTGGTTCTTTCCGATTTTGCAAATTGAATAATTCCTTAAATATATTTACAGGTGTAAGTTGATAATTGCTCGTTGGTAATATCACAGAAACGTTGCTAGAATTTTCTTCTTTTTGATATCTATAAAAATGTATACTTCCTACTAATTTTGATTAATTTCACTTGATATGATTTATAAATATTTACAACTCTCAATCTCGATCAATCATCAAATGTTACCTCAATATCAAAACGCATATCGCTACTATCGTATACGCAAGCAGAGTCCCGATAGACATCATATCGATCAATTGTTGCAGATTGAAGATGAGTGTCATGAGACCTAAAATGCAGAATAGTATCTACGTTAAATATTAAAATAATTAAATGTCAATAAGTTGTTAGACATTTATAGGTATGTATGTACAGGTATGTATGTTGCGCGCCTCGATTATCTGATTCTGATCCGATTGCTTCTAAATCGCTGCTAAACGTATGCACCCCCCGAGACTCTGGTACTATTATATACATACCGATAAGTAAACCAGAGAGCACTGTGCCGTAAATAGGCGTCATTGTCTTGGGATGCACCGTGGAGAGAGTCTTGAATATTATACCATCGCTAGCCATGGCGTACAATACGCGCGGTAAAGGAAACATAGCGCCCAAGAGACTAGTGCAGAGCGCGAATATCGCGCCTATGTTGACGATCCATTTGACGACGGGCCAGCCGATCTCGTCGAACGCGTGTGGAAACGGCGCGTCCGCACTCTAAAGACGAATATTCTCATTTGAATTCTTCAAACGATCTATAGACTAAGAAAACCTTCCAACGAGTAGTTGATCGAAAATGTTAAATTGCTTTCGCAATAATTGTTACTATCTTACACTTTATAGAGAATGGTTATTATAGGTATAATATATGATATAGACTATATTATACTCACCTGAGCATAATAAGGCAGCATCATCGTTAGGACTATGGAGACACCAAAGTACGCTATAAATATAACAATGAGGGATAACACGACCGCAAGAGGAATATGACGTTGAGGATTCTTGGCTTCTTCGCCGGTAGTAGCGACCGCATCAAATCCCACGAATCCGTAAAAACACTTGGCCGCTCCGACCATCACTCCATTCATGCCAAACGGCATGAATCCACCAGTTCCTCCATTCTTCACAGTATCTGGAATATCCTCGGGTGCGATTGACCAGTTTGATGGGTTCGCTAGAAGTATATATTCGATTAGAAACATATATATAATCCGTTAGGAGCTACACACACACACACACACACACACACACACACACACACACACACACACACACACACAGCTTCAGCTTTATATGCTAACAATGACTAAGCTAACAATTTAAATTTTTTAATTAAGACGAGAGATTTTATACATCTTTATAGGTATTTAAAAACACACACCGCGCGCGTGCGCACGCACATACATATATCTATACATACATACGTATTTGAAATAATGTATGCCATCGTTTTTCGAATCATATCGAGACTAATATATGTATAATGATTGATATGCGTGGCGCGGCTTAACTTCAAACTTATATATTTTAGTCTTTTAGAGGGTGCGTCCAAACTATATCGAGCCACGAGCATTTCGGCTAACTTTCATTGTTTTTTTGCCGAGTCGCTCTATAAGGGTGCATAAATTGTGACTTACCTTTCATCGATCCTGCGACGATGACGATCGTGATAGTTATCAAGTTTATAACAGTAAAGATGTTGTTTAAGATGGACGATTCCTTCACACCGATGCATAATAGCACCACTAGTAACATGACCATCGCGAAAGCGAAAAAGTCAGGATACTCTGATAAGAAAGAAACATCGATAGGCATAAGAGAGCGTAGAGCATTTCCCATGACATTTCCTATTAACGCGTCGATATAACTGCTAAGACCTCGAGCAACGCTCGCTGTGCCTATAAAATCATTTTAAAACGTCGTTTTACTTATATATGTATGTAGATAATTAGGTATACATGTTATCATTACGCCGCGCCGTTACGCTGTCATTAATATCTGCGACTGGCCTTTCTCGCCGCGCATTCTGCGTGATTTCCGATTTTTCGCCAATCATATATTTCTCACCAATTACATATTCCAAAATTAAGTTCCATCCTATGACGAAGGCGATGAACTCGCCTACCGTTACGTAACTATAAACGTACGCTGATCCGGCTTTTGGCACTCTCGACGCGAATTCCGCGTAACACAAGCCTACAAATATACAAGTATATATAATTATATTATAACTACAGCTTATCCAAATAGCAACGCTTGTAATAAAGCGCTAAAAAAAAGAGATTATATGCATTTTTTATCGCTTTGTTAATGCTTCGTGTAAACGCTGTGTGCTACACACATACTTGAGTACCCTATAAGCGCATAATATTATTTGATATTAAGTAATATTTTAGACATATTCTTAAAATATTAAATGTAACATTTTAAGAATATTGTACCAAAATTATATAATATTGAGTAATATTCTCGAAATATTAATGGAAGATTATATGTCCACTCCTGATAATATTGCATAATTATTAAAAGTAATTATTAATGTTATTTAATGGTACTGTAATATTGTATAAACATTAAAAAATATTATAACAAAATTTACTTTAATTTGTAAAACTGTTACAACTGTTTAGTATACGTTTCATGTGACACATTATATATACATATATTGATTAATCATCACGTTATTTTGGCACCTTGTCATCAAGCCTTAAAATTGTATCCGACTCTTCCCGATCAATATGATATATATGTGTGTGTAATGTACACAAGTATGTGTAAATGATTGTGTGTGACAACACACTGATTTGGTTTAATTTACCCGCGAAAGCAGACGCGATAGCAGCTATGAGGAAAGATACGGAAACGGCAGGTCCAGCCGTCTCTTTGGCGACGCTACCGGCAAGGACGTAGACGCCTAAACCGAGGGTCGCACCCACGCCGAGTGCAGTCAGATCGAATAAACCGAGGACCCGTGCCAATCGTTCGCCGTTCGTATCTTCATTCTCCAGTTCTATACGCCGTCGCGACAACGCTTTCCACAAACGACTCGTCATATCGCACGGATCCGGGATCTTCTTTCTCTGCTCAACTCTGCTGCAGCGTACTAAAGCTAAAATGTGCGTGAATGTCAACGTCAATTATGTCGCGTATACTATATATCATTCGTAATCATTCGTTAATCAAATCAGACGTTATTTACGAAACATTATTTACAAAGATTATTCGGCATACCACGTTAATTAATTAATAGCTAGCTTTTTTAAGATTAATCCAGACCGCTGAGATAGCTCAAGATACCGCTCTCTGCTGTAACTTGCAGTTTGTCGATATTGTAGCCTACAATTTAAACTCATTTTAATATAAGGATTTCTGCATGTATAATGTGTTGTGAAAAGGTTTTCGGAGCTCTAGTACAAAAGTAATTATAAAATGACCGGAGCCCCTTCATCAATTTTTTATAAATTTAGTGCACGTATATAGGATGTTACATCAAACTTTTTGACACACGTTGCTTGTGGACAGATACACAGAGGATTAAACTGCAGAATAGATTCAATAGTCCTCTACCATTTTACAATTTTCGCAATTATTTGCTTTAGTTTATTACCTAATCAGCAGAATGTCCAAAATCAACATATAAAAGATTTATACTTTAAGATATTATACATATATCTTTAAGAATATTCTTCAAGAAATACCAAAAAATTCTGAGATAGAGATATCTTGAAGTTATCTAATGCGTCGACTATATCCGCTTCACTTCTTTAGAAATTAATATCTCGTTAACTATCATAAAAATTGTAATACTAATGATAGAGGATGTTTCAACTTGTTAGTTCGGTTTATTTACCCAAGCGGTGTATCAACAAGTTTTTGGACACTAACCAAGTTTTGGTATACATATATATTCATATTAAGATCTTTACTTTTAAAAGTTATTATATGAGGATAATTTTTTTAATATTGTTCTATGGTATTATAAAATTTTAGGTCAATCAAATAATATTAACATATATGTATATGCCACATCCGATTTCGATTCCTCCCATCCCATTTATAGGTATAACATGGGGAAGTGAGGGAGGGGGAAGAATGAAAGTATTTTACAGTTAATTGTTGCATTTATTGTTATCATAATGAACTATCGAATAAGCAATATCTCGTTTACTGCACTCATTATAAATCATTTATATAAAAATTTTAGGACATAATAAGACGATATTAAAATATGCTGCGTTTGAATGAAATTTCTCTCATTTGTGTTTTATCCATATATTGTACGACATATTGTACAACCGCATTGCAGAAAATATTTGACTCACAGATTGAAATCATTAATAATAACCGTTTTTGTTGATACTTTTTATTCATTGTATTCTTCGTTGCTTTTGAGAATTTTTTGTGATAATTCTGAATGATCTGAATGAAAAATTACAAATTAATCAGCGCGCGCGATATGAGATTAAGTTAGAAAAAATAATGTATTAGGTGTTGGAATTAATTCGTAGCGTTTTACAAGTGATGGGAAGTACTTTCATTAATGTATTTTTTAATGCTCATGTGAAATAAATAACATTCTTTCATTAAAAACGCTACGAATTAATTCCAACACCTAATAATTATTTAATTTTGAAGAAAAAAATCGAAAAAAATCAAAGCTAAGAAACAGATATTTTTGCGTACAGTTATCTATCCGTGTGATAATGTGTATACAGCGGCAATGTTTTGTTTAGAATCTAATACCGTTGCACATATGTCACAGATGATTTTTTAACCAACGCTTATATTAGTCAAACACTTTACGTTTATACTTAAAAAACTACTTTACGAAAAAAATGGCTTGCACTTTAATTACTTAATTTTTCATGAAATTTCGCGCCGCATTATTTTCGAATTTTTAGATCTGTGAATTTTTTTTTCAAAATTACATAAAATTTATTGACGAAATCTTGTTTCTAAATTCCATAAAATTGAAAATTGATATTTTTTTGCAATATTTTTGTCTTATTTTGAAGCGCTGCAATTTAATGAAATATCATCAGACAAAATTTAATATAAAAGTACTTTACAGCACAAAAGTTGCAACATTGCAGCAATATTGCATGTTGCAGCAATATTGCAGCGATATTGCTGTAAGTTCTGTGTTGTATGGATAGACGGTTTAAGCTTTAAAATCTTTTTTAAAAAAAATTGATATGATGATTTTTCGGATATCGAATTTTTATATAAAATGTTATTGTGTGGAAACTTTCTTTATCGACGGTCAGAGTTTTTTAAAAAATTAAAAAAAAAATTATACGAATCAAGCGCATTATAACAAATATTTTTCTTCTTTTGTCTTTTTCCTGTAAGTTTTTTAATTTCAAAGTAAAAAAACATTTTTAAATTAATTATTTTAAAAGAATTATTTTCTCAAGGCATATATTATATATAATATATTTATATGTTCACATCGAAAGAATTAAAAACGTATAAGAAAAATATAAATAAAGAATTATTTATCACTGCATTGAATGGCTCTCTCGGCCATTATTTACTACACAAGAACTCGAATAATGTCAATCCAAATAATAATTATTGCTCGTTAAATTGCCTAACAATCGTTGTTCGGTTATAAACGAAAGATCATACAATATCCATTAAAATACTAAAGATATAATTCCATTAAATTTAAATTATTGCTTGATTTGAAATTAAATATAATTTGGATACGCGAAATTAATTTGGACAGAAACATTAAAAAATAGTTATATCTTATATTTAACAAAAATGTCAAAGTCCCTTTAACACTTATAGAGATGCAATATATTCGCCGCACTTTCTACTCCCCCTTTCCTTTAAATTCTGATTTTTTTCAAATGGAATTATTTTATTTCACATATATCAATATTTTGCGTTGTATTATGTGATTCAAGGAAACTGACATTCTCCCTGTAAGAATTCTTGCAAAACCTTGCAAAAACATGTTCACCGCAAAATGGCAATTGTGCAACGATAAAATCTCGAAAGAGGATAAGAATCAGGAAAGAATAGCCAAAGATATTAGAATTCGAAAAAGAACATTAGTTCTTCGTTTTCAATATTTTACGCAATAATGAATTTCCATTTATTAAAATTTCAATTATATTGTCGACTATTTTATAACAATAATTTTAACATAATAAAATTATATAGGATTTACCATTAACCGACAGTTTAGTCAAAAAGTCAAAAAGAGAAACATCAAATAAACTTAGAGAAGGTAGGTAATTTAATTGAGAGATATCTTTCAATTTTTATACGTGGAAATAATAAGGTCGCGCAAATTCTGTTCGATTAAACGTTATCGTCGCGATGTATTGTATGTACGTACGTACATTCATACGTACGACTGCTCGCAACCTTGATGCCACTTTCACTCCGTTCACTTATTTCTCCATACAATCATTCCATTCGATCTTTACCCAAGATTTTGAGCACATTAGCATATAGTTTAATTAATATTAAAAATAAAACGATAAAATATAAAAAAGAACAAAAGAACATATATTTATCTCTCTATAATCAATTATTACGCTAAAATTGCATTTTAAAATCCATATTACAAAATTTTTATAATTTAAAATATTTAAATTTATATTTTCTGAAAAATTTTTTTTTATACAGTATCATTGTTGTCGCAAATGAACAATTATTATTATCGTGTTTTCAAAAAGCAATATGACATCCTTTCTACAATACGTGAAAAGGATCTTATCTTTTAATAGCCATCAGTGCTGCAAAATGTAATCTTAGTCATTATATGATCGTCGTCATTATCAGTTTTCATGCTCAAATCGGATTGTAAAAATGCTTGGTAAAAGATTGTAAATAATTATTAAGAATTCTTAATTCTACGTCATAAAACATGTATCACTGGTAACTATGAATAGACGATAAAGGAATACAGAATACGGAAACAATTTAATAAATCTATAATGATAAAAAATGATAACAAACAGAATGATTGACAACTTTTTTTTTTAAGTGTTTTATGTGTAACAAGTTTTATGTATACACTATATTCTTAATTATGTTTCTAAATATCACACCGTTATTTGTATCGTCGTTTTCATTGTAGATGAGGAATTACACCGAACTCTAATGCTTATTCTTGCGAATGATAATTTTAAGAACAACGCTACAGCAAAATTGCAATTATCCTTTGAGTGCAAAATTATATTATATTTTTTATTGAAGCTCGATAATTCATGGTCGATAATCATACAAAATTATAAAATCAAGTAACGCACAAGCCTTTTGCTTTTACGCTCATGTATATACGTATGCACACGCACGCACCACGCACATGCACACATATATATAACGAACTCGCCTTGAATCAAAGGCATTTAAGTCAAGAGAGCAAATATTTACGAACTGTCTCTTACACTTGACTTCACATCAGGAATCGTGCGCGTATTACTGTACTAGTCTAGATCTCTAAATATATTTAGGATCAGGCATCAGATTGTACGCGCGCGCGCGTATAAGAGAATGCCCTATCCTATGTAATTACTTCCTTCCTTCCCTCCCTCCCTCCCTCCCTCCCTCCCTCCCTCACCCTCTCTCTCTTTCTCTCTCTCTTTCTCTCTTCTTTCTTTTTAGTTATATATCTCTCAATAAAATACAATATATAAACTTTATATATATTCTGAACAAATGCCACAGAAAACTATTTTGTTAGAAAATCATTAATCAAGATAAACTATTAAAATTAATGACAAAGAAAATAATCAAGTCATTTTTATTGTACACTTTTAATGTATATACTAATAATATATAATTTACACTATATTTTTACCAACTCTTTATTTAAAACCAAGACAAAAATCAGAATAGTATATATTTCTTTGCCACTAAAAAAATCTTACGTATTAGCTTAACCTCAACGATATTTATTTTACATATGCTGTTTGTTTTTAATGTCTGCAGCGCGATATAAAATGTAATTTTAAATTAAAAAAAAAAATAATTTAATAAACTTTAAATCCGTTAAGATTTCTTATCTTATGTGTACGCGCGCTCGCGTACGTACGTGCGTGTGTATGCACATATATATTATAATGCTTTTTAAATAAAAATAATTGTCGTCGTGCAAACAATCCTGCACTTAGACGATTTACTCAAACATGAAACAAATTTAATATTCTTTCCAGAAATCATATTATGATGAGTTTATATATAAAATTTTCCTATGAAAAATGTTTAAATAGTTATTAAATGTAGTTGTTTAATGTTGCCGATAATTACCAACAATGAGTATCGACAATAATTTCTGATTCCGCATCACCTATCCAAGGGCGTGTACGGATTCCCATCCGGATGTTCCCCGGGTATCATCCTTGTTTAACATTAAACAACAAGGATGAAGTGATACATCGGATAGTAGTACTCGGATGGGAATCTGACCATAGCACAAGAATATTTAGTTCGTAGCTATACCTCTTCAATATAGTTATACAATCGGCTATACAATCCGACACACTTGGATATCCGTTTTTATTCAATTCATTCATAATAGAAACCTTGAATCATTAGAAATCAAATTAGCTTTATCCAGCTAATCCAGATTTATCAATAATATAATTTTTTATCGAAGCTATAGTCGATTAAAAATACTGATATATTAAATTATACATTTTTTCAAGATAAAAAAAAAGAAGAGTATATAAAAGTCCATTCGCGTGTTAAATTGGTAATTTTAATTAGACATAAATTATCCGTTGTTTTAATTTCTGAGAAAAATTATAATGTAAAATTATAATGCAAGATTTCATATAACACGAAAGACAGTAATGAATCAAAAGCTATCGAGGTTTAAAGTTATTTTAATTTAATGTTACATGATACACGTATTTTCTGTACCTATTTCTATAATTCTAAAATATGTTTTAAAAACCGAGGCTTTATAAATATTATCCATATTTAGAATATTTAGAGGAATATGTACGTTTGACTTTGCTTGACATTGATTTATATATTTTATCTAGAAAAGAAGCTTGCAACTACATTATGTATAAATGTAAATAATTCAATGTTATAGTTTTCTCGACGTTATTATCCATTCTTCAATGGCTATGTAATTGTCTTCCATTAACTGTGTGTCTGCGTGCGTGTGTGCGTGTGTTTTTACGTGTGTGTTTGTGTGTGTGTGTGTGTGTGTGTGCACGTTTACGAACAACATGCATAAACATTTATGCATAAAATATGTGACAATATTTATATTCTACCGACTATCAATATTATAAGAATCTTTCAACGTACTTTATGGGAACAATTGACAAATAATAATAAACAATTAGTAAAACAGATTTCTCTGACATTGATTGACATTAAAATGATCAAATACTTGTCATGATGTGATTGAATAAACAAGCTTACCTTAGTTTGATGATATGTATAAAATAGGAATATTAATATGTACACAATATTAAATTTAATCAACATAGGATGAATAATGTGAATCAAATTGCTAATGCGTCAATCGTACTCAAGAACTGATTGCTTCGGCGGACAACCGCAAATTAATAACGTACTATAATTTTACAGTAACCACTTTCCACCTGTCTATGTAACAATAAGCTTCAATGTTCCCCCACTATACTATTGAAGTAGGACATTTGCGTAGCGTTAGGAGTCGCTGCGCTAACTTGTTATCGCAAACTTCCAGTCACATATCAGATGCTCGGAGATTCTTTCTCTCTCTCTCTCTCTCTCTCTCTCTCCTCGCCCTCTCTTCACACTATTTTTGCACAAAATATATACCTTATTTCGTTTTAGATGGAATCGTCAAAATATATTGGCAATACTCTTTACCCTTTTTATTATGTAATGTATAAATATTGTGTGTGTGTGTGTGTGTGTGTGTGTGTATATATATATACATACATCCATATTCTCAAATAATTTACAATTAGTATCGTTAACGTTGTAGGTAGGTAATCTGTATACAAAGAAAATTTTTCTTTTTTTTCTATAAAAATGTCTTTAATATTTTTAATCTGGAACAAATGCGCTCGCGCAAGTAAAATGCATCTATTTTATCGCAATGTTCATATGTATTTATACAAATTTTCTTCCTATATAAATAAATATACTTTTCAAGTATACCATTTCATGATCTATCTGTAGACTCTCTTTTTTTATATGTTTCGGGATTTATTGCACAACCAGGACACGTGTGCAATATCTCATGAATAAAAATCTCACAGTCTAAACAAAACATTTGATTACATTTTCCACAGGCATATACCTAAAAATAAATACATATAATATGCTTGCTATCTAAAATATTCAAATGTATTAGGTGTTGGAATTAATTCGTAGCGTTTTTAATGAAAGAATGTTATTTATTTCACATGAGCATTAAAAAATACATTAATGAAAGTACTTCCCATCACTTGTAAAACGCTACGAATTAATTCCAACACCTAATATATATATATATGTATATATATCTTGGCAGATTAAAAAAAAACATCTCGTCTTTGATCAAATTTAATTTGTTCAATTTATCACAAACTTGGATAATTTTCTAATCTCTAGTATTAGTATAGAAGAGGAATGACAGCCATTACCTTTTTATCCTTTTGAGCAAAAGCTTTTTGGCAACCAAAGCAGATAGTATAATCACTATCAGGTGCAATTTCTTTAAAAGGATCAACAGGAAATAGATAGTGATATGATCGGGCTAAATGTGGAGCGGATACTAGAGTAAGACCGCAAGCTCTACATTCCACAGGTAGCTCACAATGTTTACTGATGCACTGGGGACAAAGGTAGCCGGTAGTCATAAATTTAACTGTTTCATCAGAATTGTGTGCGTGGCTGTAAAGATTAAAGAAGAAAACACGCGCAAATATTACGCGTAAAAATAAAGTCAAAATAAAGTATTGGAACATATTATTCTGATTTGCATACTTACCACATACATACTGTTATAGATGTATCTGGTGCGTTAGAGTGTAGAGCGTGATGAGGAAATCCCATTTTCACAAGCGCTGCATCTAATCGCGTTGCAGCAGGCGGAGGATCTATATGTGCATTCAATTGCTCCTTGTAATGTTTATCATCGAGCGCAACGCTATGTTCGCCACCGGTAATATTTGCCATTCGTTTACAGATGTATAATTCAGCGGCCAATCCTATTACGCTACATCTAATACTGTCCAATTTCATATTCTAAAATAAATACAACATTAAAAAAAGATAGATTTTCGAAGAAAACGAAAAACACAGAAATTAAAGCATACTCTTATTGTTTCGTTGATATCTCCAGGGTCGCATGTAGTCAAAGCTCCTATAATTACCAATATTTCTTTACTAGCGTGCGACGGTAATAATTTCAATAACTTTGTTGCCAATTCTAAAGAATTTTGCAAAGAAGGCTCACCGCCTACTACAGTTTGTTGCAAAATTTGCAATTCCTATAAAATAGATGACAAGATTACGATATAAGACAAAACGAAATATTCCAGATATGATAAACAAAACGAATAATATATAATAAAATAATTACCTTAATGTGCTTCTTTGAGTTACCAGCCAAATCGCTAATTTTCTCAGCCCTTTTATTTCTAGTTATAATTACACCTAATTGACTTATAGGATTTTGATAGAAAAATTCTTCGATAAAATCTTCTAGAAGCTTAAGATAAATACATTTAAAAAATATATATATATACATATATATATATATATATATATATATATATATATGTACATTTTGTATGTGTATATGTGTATATATGTACACACACGCATGCACGCACGCACACAGGATATTCAAAAATGGTCGAGTATTTCTTCGAGAGGATGACGTTTTTAAAAGAAGTGTTTCAGACAAAAGTTGTAAGATAATAAAAAGATCTCTTTACAGATCTTATTAGGTGCCACCTTGGGTGGCATTGCCAAGGTCAGATCAAGATCAAATTGATTTTTTTTTAATGGGATATCCTATTTTTGATGCCAGAATCTAATAGCTGGTGTCAAGAACTTTTCAAAACACTATAATAAAGTTATTTTTCATTAAATACTTTTCGAAGTATAAGGCTTGAAAGTTACAGTATCGCTGGCATTAGCATTGCGCAAAGTGTCCGACCGATGGTCCGACCTAAAACCTCTAATATTTGTTAAGATCAAGGCCATTGGAGATTCCTTTTATTTTTGTTTTTACACTAAAAATTCATTTTTACGTAAAAAAAAGTATTTTGAAAAAACTCTTGACACCAATTATTAGATTCTGACATCAAAAATAAGGCGTTCCATTTTTAAAAATCAATTTGACCTTGACCTGACCTTGACGATGTCATCCAGGTTAAACTGATAAGATTTGTTTGAAAAGATTTTTTTATACCTTGCAACTTTTGTCTGAAACATTTCTTTTAAAAACGACATCGTTCCGAGTAAATCCGAAGTCCTGACCTTTTTTGAATGCTCTGTATAATACATTGTTATATTATACATGATATTTTAAATCGCGCGCATATACAGGATGTCCACAAAGATTGGAGCCAAACTTAGATAGCGTGTTAATGAGATTGAATAGATGAAAAAAGTTCATATATAAATTTACTCCAAAAATGCTTCATTAAAAAGTTATGAATGTTCAAAGATGTAACAAACAGATTCGTTTTCTATGACTCGTTATATATTGATAAGAATAATTTTACATGTCTACGGATTAAATCAACTGTTGGAATAAATATTTGAAAAGTTTTCCCTCTGCAATATGCAAGCTTGCATTCATTCAATTAATGACTTTCCAATTCTTTCAAATATTTCTACTTCATAAAAAATAACAGTACTTAAATGTGCATTTTAAATATATTCTCAAAATTAGTTTTTTATTTCAATAAGATCCCCATAAATCAACAGTTTTGTAACAGTTTTTAATGTACAACCTCGTAAATAAAAGTCAAAAGGTATTAAAATCTGATTATGAGCTAAGAGACAAAATTGATCCATAGCCAATCACCGATCCATCCAACGCCAAAGGAATTGTTGATTAAAAAATTCATTCTCTTCAAAATAAGGAATGCGTATCATGTATATAATCACATGACTTACATAACAAGTTATAGAAAGCAATTCTGTTCTGCTTGTAAATTTTTAAATGTTTGTAACTTTTGTAATAAACTTATTCCAATATAAATTTCTATGAACTTTTCTCATCAACTCAACCTTATTAACATAGTTTGGTCCCATTTGTGGATATTCTGTAATACAGGAGAAAGAATGTATAGATGATACATATATTCTTTCATTATACCTTTAGAGAACACAGAAAACGAGTTGGTTTCAAATCTTGATTAGACATTGATTCCGAAGCATCTAAGATGATATAAAGATGCCTCATCATTCCTAATCTGGCACCCTGTTTTCTTTCCAACTGACGTTTTCTCTTGGCATTATGAATAATATCTGCGACAGAGGCTTCCAACAGACCATGGTCATCTTCCTTAATTGCTTCCCTAGATTCCAAATAAGTACATACAATTGTTAAGAATTATTGTTACATTATTGCATCGATACTACATGGATATAGAATTTTTATCTAGATCAGAGTACCATATTAAATGTACATGGATGTATAAACAATATAAAATCCATACCATGTTTTTTCGTAACCAGTTTCCCAACGGTACTCCTTTTCCTCAAATTCTTCTTCTGCCATTATCTAGATAAAATATATTCTATGTATAAATGTATAATAAAAAAATATTATTAGAATAATGAAAAGCAAAAGATAAGAACATCTTAAAAACTATATGCATGAAAATACATGTGTACATACGGTGTCCTATGTAGTTCAATGTAGTTATTTGACTCACTTGAAAAAAATATTTGTTCACTTTACAGTTTGTTTTATATTGCACAAACTCGCATAAATCTTTGAAGAATACTAGGTGCTTACCATTGCGATAACACAAATCGATACAAGTCGATACAAGCGTCGTTTTATCCTTGTTACATTCAGAGAGTTGTGTCGACTTATGACTTGTGTCATCACAATGGAAAGCATCCACTATCATCGGATTCTACGTGATAAGAAAAATAAGACGATAATTTCGTCACCATGCTATGTTACAGTTGTCTCTGCATTGGAAATGAAATGAAATGAAATGAGATGTTGATAGAAAAAAAAGGAAGACGAACAAGAGAAAATAAAAGTACAGAGAACAGCGAATCTTGCATGAGAAGTTAAAACAGACAAAAATTTGTAAAAATTTGATTCTAAGAATGAAATGTGAATGGAAAGTCAAGCTCGAAAATTTGAAACGTAAAAGCGATGCATCTCACGCACCGAATATTGCACATGAACCGGTAAAACACCGTAGAGTTACTTTACAGTTAGTGGAGTTGCATCAATCTAAATTCTAACTAGTTAACACCCCACAAGGAGAGTTTACGACAATTTGAGAACGGAGCAAAGAGTATATTTCATTTTCAAAGAATAACGAGAAAGGTTGAAATTGAAAAATGCCGAACGAAAAGCCGTTCCGATTGTTCCCGATTGTTCCAACTCAATCCAACTACAGTACTTGGTTGGGTATGCCAGGGACGCCAGGGACACCAGGGACGTCCAGGGACGCCAGGATATGCCTGGGTAAAATCCAAAGTTTCAGAGGATAGATTTGATAGGTTACCCGCGAAAATCCCCGCTCCGGATAGGTCGAGACAAATCGTGGTGGGTTTGGGGAAAGAATGAGAAAAGTTGAGAAAGGAAAGGGCAGGAAGATTACGGATCGCGATATATTCGCGATTGTTCGCGATTGATCGCGGTGCATCGTGGGTGCGGATCGCGGGCAAGTCGGAGCTGATCGGAGCACTCGGAGCTCGGAGCATGCCGTAGCATGCCGGGAATGCCAGGCCAGGATTGTCGGGTAAGTGAGTAAGTATAACGTAACATAACGTAATGTAACATACGATAAAACGTCTGGTCTGACTGGATAATGGATATGAGCCATGAGGCGAAGAAAAAAGAGGACGGGAGGGGGGTGTGCCGGGCGGCCGCCATCAGGCTGATCAGGCATTAGCCGCCATGGCGCTGAGGGCGCCACTGTCGGCCGACGCGATCGCTTATGGTTGCTGTTTTCGTCCAGTCTTGTGCGACAACGAGCCATTTTCCAGACTAAGGAAAATCCAGCCGTTCGTCAGTTTCACCGTATGTAAGTGAGCATTGTTGATTCGCTTTCGCGACCGCACGTTAATCGCGATCCGAGATTTCGTCAAGTGTTCAGAAAGCGTTCATGTAAAGACAGGAAGTGAGTAGTTTGTACAAAAGTACAGATCGGTGACGAGAGCCATCTTTGACGAGCATCGGCTTGTTCGTGAGAGACAGTGGAGAGACGACGAGTTCGCATCGACGACCAACCACAACCGCGGCAGCGGCGACGACGACGACTACGACTACGACTACGACTACGACTACAACACGATAATAGCGACAACGACGCAAACAAAAACGGTAACGACGATAAAGAAAACGGCGCCAATTATACCGGCGCCAATCTCTGGACACCGGTCTCTCGAACATTACGATCGAAAGATAGTTGTCTCGCTCGTTATTAACACGAGACGTGAGATAAGGCTGCGCGCGGCGTCCATATCAGTCCATACCCTCGTGGCGCGGGAACAATTGCGCGGCGAGTCACAAAGTCAACGCTCGGCGCGAGTGTCGTCCATAATTCACACATTCGCGGCAATCGTCACTGGCCCCGTTTACAATCACCTTGTGTCCCACAGTGTTCAGTGTCGCACGCCCAGTCTCCACGCTTTCATTTAACGTATATACACACACACACACACACATCACATCACATCACATCATATCACATCACATCACATCACATTTCATTTAAATGTAGAGTAAACGATGGTCTTGAACATTCTTCCTCACATTAGCTCCACAATAGCTCTGCACGAGTGTGCATATGAATCGGCGTGGTAGAAGCGCGAAAATGCCTTTCTTGAGAAGAAAAAAAAAGAAAGCAGATATTTACGATCACCAGCGTTCTTCGTCCTTGCGCTGTGCTTCGATTTTCTCATCGTCAAACGTGAAATTTTGACTTTACGATGTAGCGTACCCCGCTCCCGTTTTCATCATTTTCGCGCCAAGCAGGCCAGACCTCTCTCCCCCCCCTCACACTCTCTCTCTCTCTCTCTCTCTCTCTCTCTCTCTCTCTCCTATTCAATTAATTCGCGTCAGAAGAGTTCGATCCGACGTTTCTCTTTTTCCCTCTGTCTCTTGTCTTCTCTTTCATTGTCCAAAAATCCATCGTGTATACCAAATAGAAATTTCTTATTCATTCTTGCTGTAAAGGTCATTACACATACAAAAATTATAATCAAGCAAATTGATCAATCACAAAATTGCGATCTCACATTTTAAAATTTTTGTATGTGTAATGATCTTTACTGTTTAACGATACTTTAATGCTCTTATTTAATTTTTAGAAAAGGGATTGTGAGACAAGAATCGTATACAGAATGGAGGGAGACGATGGCCCTTCAGCCATCGGTAATAAACCCACCGTTATTAAAGGTAATCGTTACGTTGATTTTTATGTATTTTCTGTCATCTCATCATTTGGAAATCGTAATATTTGACTTGTTTTTTTATCCTTTTTTTTATACTTAAAAGAGTTAAGGTAAGATTTTTATTTTGCGGAAGATGACATAATAAATATTTCACACTTTAATGCTCGTGCTTCGCTTGCAATTGCTTTTCTACTTCACCAGCAGCACAAGAAGAAATGGGACGATTAGATGTACTGGTATGTGGACAGTGTCATTCTGTCTTTCATTTTGTCGAAGAGTTTCAAGAACATCGCACAAAGGAGGGAGCCTGCTCCAAAACGTCACGTATTCGTGACACCAACGATGTTTGTATCTCTATACTTTGTACCTCTAGATCTGTATGCAGCACATACAGATTATACAGATTGTAAAAAATTGCTTATTTGAAATGTTCCTTTGATATTTTTAGAATGGACAAAAAGCACAAGTATGGGCGTTTCTATTATGGAAGGATACACAAGTCCAAGACAGTTCAGACAAGGAGGCATCTAATGCGTGGTCATTATATCAGAAATGGTGTAAGATGGATACGAAAGTGAAGGAGGCTTGGGTCACAGCAGGAAAAACTATACAAACTTTTACAAAAATTAGTAACGCAAAGATGCAGGATACCCTGATGCAATCAAATACCAATGTCGAAGGTGATTGGTTTTTTCTTTTTTTTTTTTTATTTAATTTTTTTTTAATATAAAAACTTGTAGAACAAAAAAAATGTTATCTTTATTCTAAAGATTAAACTTGATATTGGCTGCTTCACAGGTGCCAAACCGATAATAGTTCGTAAAGTTGTCAGAAATGGACAACCAGAAGAAACAGGCGAAGCTAAAAAGGATTCTGCAAAATCGCTGGAAACAAAAACGCAGAAAAATGAATCTATGGAAATTGAAGTAGACAAGAAGGAAAAACCAAGACTGAAACCATCGATCAAGCCCAAAGTATTACACTAGTTGATGCCACTTGTTTAACAAAGTACAATACATGTTTGGAATCTGCTTTTATTTATCTTAATATTTTTGTAGATCAAGTCTGGCAAAGCAACTATCGAAGAAGATGCAGACTTAAGTAACGAAGAATATATTGTCGACAAAATATTAGCTAAACGTTTTAATACTAAAAAGAGATGCTCGGAATATTTAATCAAATGGGAAGGCTATCCACAGTGGGTATTCTGTATTAATCGCACATGCATCTTTTTTTTTCTTTTTCTAATAATTCTAACAGTGTCATCTGAATTATTCCAAATTTATAGTGAAAACAATACATGGGAATCTGCAGAGGCTGTAGCAGCATGCAAAAGTTTATTGGATGAATTTGAGCGGAGTCTCGCCAAGCAAAAGGAGTCTAAAGCAGCGCAACAGCATGCTAATACAAAGGTCGTCGGACGTGTGAGTTTACCGCAAAAATCAGTGATAAAAGCTGAGACTAGTCAGCCTGGACCAAGTACTGCGGCTCAAGCAGGGTGAGCAATTTGGCTAGTTTTTAATCAAAAAGTGCAATTACGAAACATTTTTATATTTCTATAAATCACTGATGTTCAATGCGAATTTGCTAATTATTGCATATACGTAGACGCCCGATGCGGTCTAGTAAATCAAAAGCAATGGATCAAGTCAAGCAATGGTGTGGCTCGATGAAAGATGAAGAGAATGAACGTATGTAATTAAATTACTTGTGCACTTGACAAATAGTTAATTTTGCAATCGACATATTTAATATATTGAACGTGTTAAATAACATATTAAACGACATATTAAATACACGCCATTTGAATTAATATTTGTATGTATAAATTTGTAGTGTTAGGTAAAAGGAGAATTGATGATTCGGAGAGTGATTCGGAAGAAGGAGGGAGCAGTGCCGCAAAGAGAACGAAAGGTGACACGGGCAGTGATGACGAATGGACTGGGGAATCTGAAGACGAAAGACTATTGGGCCGTAGCGACGTGATCCAACGTGCATTCAATCGCGCTAATGCACAATCGAATGGATCCAACAGAACCTCGGTTTCATCCACTGATCTGGCAACGTCATTAGGATTGCAATCTCCAGATGGAGCGAAATCTAGCCAACCGCCTGTTTTAGTGGCTAGCGCCAAGGGGGTTGTTAAAGTCGATCCCAAACAAATGCCGAATTTGGCTTCCGGTCTCTACGTTATGTCGCGAAAAGATGGTATCATCAAATTGAATTCGTCCCCCAGTGGGAAACTAGCGGTTAAAGGATCTTCGACGACGCAAGGTGTTGTAATGGTTCAAAATCGAGATAATACAAACGTAATAAAAAAACAAGTAATTTCGACATCGCAGTCAAATTCGATGACTCCTGTGAAAGTCGTTTCGAAAATGGACGGAAGCCAAGTGGTAACGCAGATGAAGGTAGTCACCAAGGCCGTTACACCGAAAATGGGCAACGTGCAGAAGAGCGAACCTATAAAGATACAGCCGAAGCCGGATCCGTCGCAATTGCAGCAGATACATGTTGTGGCTGCAGTGCCAACACCGATAGCTTTGCAACCGAGAATACCTACAAGTGTAAGATCTGCCCCTGTCACACCTCAACGAACGGTAGACGGTCGTCCTTTGCTACCTAGACCGTCATTACGTCCGACAGCGACAACGAGCGTTCTTGGTACAATTCGTACGCCCGTCAGAGCACCTGCACCGAGACAGATTCAGGCGCAAGTGACGCGTCCAGTGTTGCAAAAGCGTACGACGACGGTCGTAAGTACGCAACAGACCGTTTCACCGGTTGTCACAGTGACCGGCACGGTTACACAAATTAGGCCAAAATTCACTGTACTCACAACATCTCCGCAGTCCAAACAGGTAATCAAAACCAGTCCAGTACAACAACAGCAACAACAACAACCACCAACACCATCATCACAACAACAAACAAAACAGTCTTCGAAGACACCAGTAGGTAAGGCACAATCATCATTGTTATCTCCGCAACAAAAGTTATTAATGGTAAAGAGAAAGGCCCAAGAAGCAGCGGGCATAAAACCGGGTGGTCGTGGACTTTTGGCAGGTGCTCGTACCGTTGCGGGACGAGGTAGAGCGAAAATAGGTACCGAAACGCCTTCAGCGATAGGTCAGACAGGAAACAAGCCTCCGAAGGAAAGCAAATTAGCGGAAGGTGACGGACTTCACATGGAATTTCACGAAGTTGGTTCGGAAGAGAGTAGCAGCGAAGATGAATCGGATCTTCCCCCTGCTCCTGAGCCGGATGCTATTACGGCTCCAGAACCTGACAGTCCACCGCGTCCATTTACATTATGCCCTCTCACAGGACGCATAATTGGTCCAGATGGTGAACCGATTGAGCAACCGGATGAACCTGAAACCGGTGAAGCAACAACAAATTCGACTATAACAAAAACGGTTACTAACACGTCCGAAGCTGCGTCAGCAGATCTAACCACGGCTACAACTGTCGTCGCCAACGCCAGTACTGTCACTCCTACACCCACTACAACCACGACCACCGTTACTGCAACTGCCTCTACTAATGCCACCGCCGAATTGGTCTTACCTTCTCTTGACTCGCTCACCGAAAGTGGTGGTATTATGAGAGTAGAGATGAGTCCAGGTGGAACGACTGGCACCATTGTCCAAGACAGTGAAACAGCACAGATTAATCTATCGAATGTAACTATATCTGCGCCAGATTTACCTTGCTTGGATGATACCGCTTCTACAGTAGTAGTGACTGCCGCTCCACAGCCTGTATCCACAGCAACATCTTTGACAGAGACCGTCATTTCTAGTTCCGCTGAAACATCCATTACTACGGTATTGTCGACAGTTCCGGCGACATCTACCGTTACTATGTCAGTGACAACGGCGGATGTCAAGACTGGGGAAAAGATATCGGAGGAGAAAAAAATAACGACGAACGATGCATCCAATCTAGTTACTATAGCCGAACATGGCGTCGTCTATCAAGTCGCGAGCCAAGCCGAGGATGGACAAACCCTCCTTGTGACGCATGGTGCCGATGGCGAGCAGCAATGTGTATATGTCACTACCGAACAACAAGGAGATGATGGATCAGTCTTGACGTTGGATCATGCGGTAGCTGAGGCTGTAGCGCAGTTGATCCCCGATCAAGTAAATCTCACGCCCCAGTTTTATGTAAAGGAAGATGGAGCAGAACCCACGGAAAATTCAATGGTTATGTCTATAATGGATAACACAAATGCGTCCGATGTAAGTGGAACCCAAGAAGATAACGATGGACATAACGAAGGACAGTCCGTTATAGCTCAAGTGGTGCAAGCTGAAGAACCCACTCCAGGTAATAATAATGATCACTTGGTTGCGCTCTCTGTATTTTCAAGTAAAGATTCCGAAATTTTTGTTCAAATTGCTCCTAATGTGAAATATAAACAGTGTATACTGGTAATGACAAAATTATCGAAACTTGTGTATAGAAAGAATGAAATATTTAATACTTTCATCCAATCTCTGATTTTTTTCCCTTTTAGGAGGAACTAGGAGGGTAGTGCTGTTGTTACCGGACGGAAATTTAATGATGACCGAAGTGGATGAGGATCAGTACGCTGCTTTGGAACTTGATAAGTGAAAACGGATATCATTTTGCGCATATGCTAATAAAATACCATGCCAATGCATCGAGTTGCATGTACGCGCATATTGTACGTTTAAAACGTGATCGTGAATTGTATATATGTAAAAACGTTCAACGTTCGTACAATTGCACGTTAATGACGTCTTAATATTCAATGACTAGACTAAATGTTGTAAGACGGAGAAATAGCTGGTATACTGTAAAAAAATCAGCACACACCAAGAAAAAGTTAAATTTTTAGATTAAACAAAAAAGGAATATGTTTATACATACAAACACACATACATGCGTGCGCGCGCGCGCGCGCGCGCGCGCACACACACACACACACACACACACACATACATACATACACGATATATGTGAATGTCTGATTGTAAAACAATTTGCAGACATCTCCATTTTGTGTTAAACTTTAATAATATCGGATAGCACAGAAATATACGAAACACAAAGATAAAACAGTACTTTCAATGCAGTGATTTAGTATGCGCGACAAAGCAAACATTGTATTTGTAGAATAGTAAAATATAATATGGGGTTTTATATTTTCCAATCAATAATAAGCTTTGGTAAAAAGAAATCTTATTCCATGCATACAAAGTCCAAGGTGATGATACGGTATGATTGTCGGACAC
The DNA here is from genome assembly GCF_000204515.1 of Acromyrmex echinatior. Next base: position 422,588 of record NW_011627597.1, on the reverse strand, counting down.
TAAGGTAAATTGAATCCATCCAATTAAAGCATAAAACATGTAAAGAATATCATGATACTATTTAGCCGAAACAAAAATTTCTTATTCTTTATTTCATCTCAAAGTTGCACAAGAATGGATAAAATGCGAGAATGTGAAATTTTATTCATATTGTCTATAAATTATATTGTCTGATAGGTATGTATGCTGTATTTATTATATGATTGCAACATTTGTTTTATATAACAAATTTAATTGGATGTATTAATATCCGCCACAGATTAAAAGTCTAGTATAACCTTAATCCAACTTTAAACTATAAGAATTTTGATTGACGAAAAATTGACACGAGAAAGAATTTATCAAACGTAATAAATTGTTTTGACAAAGATCATCTCACGCGAATTGAATTCGCATTATATGTAATGCCTTTATATCAATTATAATATTATGTACGACAGCCTTTTAAATGTGCGCTAAAACGCACGTTAATGCATCCCCATCAATTTCGCTATGATACAACCATCACATGGATTGTGTATGCTTATCTATAGAATAAATACATAAGTGCACTCTAATGAAACACTTATAATTTCTGAACCTATAAAGCTTAAAATACAATGTTGTTGAACAGAGTATCAATTTGCGTTCTGTTATTAAACCCGTTCCTACAGTAGTTGCAGGTAATCCTAAGATATTGCAAACTATTTGTAACCGCTACATCTGTCCGTGTCACACTATTCATTGGAGATCGAGCATTATGAATTGAAGATTAGAATTCAGAATAAAATGAATTAAAATTAAAATTATCTAATTGGTCGAATTCTAATTCGCAATTCTCAATCTCCAATGCGTAGTGTGATACAGGCTTTACGCATAGAGTAAAAATTAATTCCGTAAATAATTTATATAACGTATAAATGTAGTGAAATAAATAATTTTAATTCTCACGCAAAATCTATTTGCGATTCCTGCAATGAAAACGAACGTGGTTTCAATTTTTTTTCCTTCTATTAATCTGTTCCTTTCTTTTTTCTTTGTTTTGTTAAAAAGAATTTAAAAAATTAAACAAAAAAAAATGAAAAATGACGTCCCACCGACCATGTTTTATTTTGGCTTCACATATTTGAAAATCGCTGAAATGTGTCATAAATATTATACATAAGTTTGTATTTAGTTCTCAAGTTTTTTCCATTAATATCGCTTTTAATAAATATAAAATTATAACTTTTTACAAGTCAGTCTATTTTCGAAATTTTTTGTTTTATCCTATGATAAATCCTGTTATTAGAAACCTCAATGTACATAATCCTCATGACAAGTTTTTGTGTCAGGTATATTATAAAAATTTCCATTATTTTTTATCATTTTCCAATAAATTTTAAATATATGTAGTTCTCTCTTAAATTAACACCTCAGCATCCATATTCTGTAAATAAAATAAAATAAAAAAAAACAGCGAGGCTATATCATATAATCTATAATATACATAACGTGAACTATAGATTTTCAGTGCAATCGCAGTGAATAACGAAACGCAACCTATATCGTAGTCTTACTGTTTTTTTTATTATTATTATTATAGAATGTATGCGTTGAATGCAGATGGCATTTAAGCAGAGAGCTGCATATATTTAAAATTTATTTAGAAAAAATATCGATAAAAAAACGGTGGAGACACACATATATATATGTTACGTATCGTTAATTCTTTCTCAGGAAAGTCGAATCAACTTTCTCCTCAGTTAGGCCAGAGAGAGGTAACTTAAAGTCAAAATTACAAAAAACAATTTTAATTGCAATCCCTAATTATGTGGAATTTCGCAATTACGAATCGAATAAATTATATCGGGTATATAAAAAAATATAATTTTTTAATACTATTCTATTTCTCCTCTCCTCTGCCTCTTTTAATTCTTCTTCATTATAGAAAGTTATCATGCTACAAAACGTGAGCAATTCTTCGGCTAGATTTCAATTAATGGCAAAACCTAATTATTCTCGATTCACTGTCATGATCGAACCTAAAACACAAACAGGGAATATTTCTCCAGGGATGCATAGAAAATTGATTATTTTCTTTCGTTGTGATGTCTTGGATGAACCTGATGAAACGTTAGTAATAAATGTGCAACAAGGACGTTCGGTAATTATTAAATTACGCGGGTATCGAGATCCACCATTATTGAGAGGTAAATGAATTTACAATTGTAATAAATTCGTTTGGTGCATGTATAAGTTGCATGTATGAAAAATATGTAAAATATATAAATATAAAATGTAGAAGATAAAATTAATACGATACGTAAGAAAAATCTAGGATTGTAATCTTCCTACACACACACACACACACACACACACACACACACACACATGTATATCATTGCTTTTTATAGTGATTAATGTCCCCTATTTCCAATATTCATTGAAAGAACTGCAAACAATGGCAAAAGATACGAAATGGATTATAGAAAAAATTCCATATCGGCAAACGGATTCTTATGAGGAAGTATAGCTCTATTTTCTAATTTTTAATGACATTTAAAATAATTATATGCGGTTACTAGTTGAAAAACTATTTTAATAAAAATTTACAGTTTACCGACACAGGTAAGAATGCATCAGATACATCTACTGAAAGTGATACTCGATATAGGAAATTGAACAGGTTTGATTGTGGGGAGTGTCTGGTAGGTGAACAAATTATCTTACCCCTGATGATTAAAAATGTCGGTGGCGAGGGAAGATTCTTTATTATGAGCGAACTAGATTGGTGTTCGATGCACATCGAGGTATAAAAATAATAATATAATACCATAAAAAAATAAAAAAGTAGAGTATTGACAATAACTATACAAATATATTCCTATCTTACTTTAGGATATTACTAACAATAATATATTGATTTTACCATCTTTTGCTATATGGCCTGTGTATTTTATCCTCAAACCACAAGAGCATATATATCTGTACCTCTATTTCTTCCCTGATGCTCATGGAATGCATGTAAATTATAATGCAAAAAAAATAAATTTGTTATATCTTTTTTGTTAGATGTCTTTCCTTCTTTTTTTTCCAGTATTAAAACATATCTAGATACACAAGTAAAAATACAAGTATCTATAAATTGAGATCTTTCTATATTTTATAGGTAGTAAGTATGGCATGCAATTTCCGCTAAAATACCTAAGTACTTAGATACTTCCAAAAAAGTACCCATAAATACCTTTTTGATATCCTATGCCCATATTCATAATCAGACATTGTACTTAAGGCTTCCTTAAATTTATTTTAAATGTTCAGCAGCCAATGAAATAATTCGTAGAATATCTAAAGATAAATTTAAGGAAGCCTTTAATATAAGGACTATGAATACGAGTATTATACTTTAGTGAAAATTGCATATGATACCTAGTACGTAGTACTAAATATGGAAAGATCTCAATTCAGATACTTGTATAACATGTGTAATTAGATATGTTCCAATACTGTTTCTCTCAAGTTTATTTTTTTTTAAATTAGGTGGAAACATTATATATGATTTGCAACAATTGTTCCGTGATAACGACAGAGATCATTGGAGATGGAGTCATGTATGAACAATAGTAGAGAGAGAAAGGTATACTTATTTATATATATAGTATTCTTATTCACAAAAATGTATCATTTTATCACGCACGCACGCACGCATCATAATATAAACACAATGATAAGAAGCAATGATCATGTTTCGATATATACTACTAGGACTGAAAGTCTATACTTCGTGACATATATTATAGATTTCCAGTACTAGCACTGTAAGTATATCGGAATACGGTCATAAAATAGATTGCGGAAATTCCATTTTTAGAAACAAAAAAATTCTTTTTACGAGAAGAGGTCTTCGAAATAGACATTTTCTCTTTTTTTCTTGGCATGTTCGCTTTTTTAAACTTCTTCCAAATTTTCTCAGCCCTCTCCCCCCTTCACTCTTAGATTTTTCTTCTTTACTTACTGTCGTAACGAAGACAATAAATGTTTTTAGATTTTAGCCAAGAATATTAAAAAAATTTATTAAATCAACAAAGAAATTCTTTCTCTTTCTCTTTTTATTAAAGTATTGTGTAATACATTTCGATTAATTTCATCATTTTAGGAACATTTTTTCAAACATGCAATAAAAAATCCAATAGAGTCACTTTCAGGACCAAATCTGCATACTTTTTTCGCATTCTCATTCGTTAAACCATCTATAATGTATCCTGGAGTGCCATATTTGTCTGTTTTTATTCGATCTTTAACAGATTGTAATTGCAATTTTGGAAATTGTTTCAATGCCCAAGCGATAATTCCTTCATTCTCTGCTATTGTGATAGTGCATGTACTGTACACCAATGTCCCTTTTAATTTCAATAGACGTACGGCCTATAATAATATTTATCTTTTTTAAGGTTTAATTTACGTGTATATATGTAATTAATAGATTGCAGATACATATTTATGTGGCAAATAATTTAATTTGTACACTTACAGTAGAAAAGAGATTTCGCTGCAAAGGAACATAAGAATGAAGTTGCGCCGGCGTGATTGTATTGTATAATTGCGGTCTTTGACCTAATGCACTGCATGGAGTATCTAAGAGAATACGATCGAAATAATTTTCTTCGAATGGAGGTCCGTCGGTATGCTCTCGGACGAAACTATGCTCTCGTTCGATGATAGCCTTTGTAGCGTCACAACAAAATATTTTTATATTTTTCTCATTTTCACACTTTTCCTTAAATCGTTTCACTTTACCTAAATTTTTCTCCAGAGCTATTATTGTACCCTAGAAATTATCAAAGATGATAATTAAATTCAGTGAATACACTACATATCTATTTTTTTTCTGATTGTTATCGTTTCGTGCTTGTGCGAATTTAAATAAGTAGATAAAGTGTACACAGTAATTGGAAAGAATAATGTTATATTATGTGCTGTGTAACAAAGAAATTCTTTTTTTCTTTAAACATTTACCTGTCCTTTCATAAGCAAGGAGATATGTGTAGTTTTGTTACCAGGTGCAGCACACATGTCCAGGATTGTTTCACCTGGTTGAGGATTTAAAACTAGGCTACACACAATAGAGGGCAAATTTTGTAATAATGCATGTGGTCTCAAAGATTCATTATTTACATTCAATTGTGGAACTCGTGAGATTACGTCAGTCATAATTATTGCAATACCGCTGGAAAACAATTCAGTAGAAAATAGAAAAAATTTAATAACACGAATAAAGTTATCATGCGTATAAAATTTTAACTTTTAAATATTGTGTAATATCTACAATTTAAATGTGATAGTTCTTTATAAACCATCTATTCTAACATAATTAAGTAAGCCAGCTTCTATTCTCGCATATATTTGGAACTCTATACCGTGGATTTCTAGCTGCTTTGCAAAATAATTCTTTCCTTGTTTGTCGAAGGATGCCGTTACCTAAATATATCTTATTACTATTTGCATATGGTTTAATTAAACCTTTCTTGCATTGACCAGCAACATCAGCGAATACACTAACTTTAGTATTAATGCTTAAACCTATAATTAAATAAATTTGATTATAAGATTCTTTTATGATACTTTTAATTACAGAAAGAATTCTATGTACACAGACTCTACCATTTGGCATTCCAATAACGCCAGGAGCATAAACATGAGAACCTCTTAGCACAGCCGCACCACATATAGCGTCAACGATAATTTCATCTGGATATATCTTTAAATCAAGAGATATCGAAAAATCCCAACTGTCGACTGCAACTATTCCATTTGGAAGATCCGGTAAGAAGTGAATAGATGGATCCGGTTTGCCATCCTAACGTAATATATAAGTAGGTCACATGTAAAATTTTCTTGTAAACAAAAGTACGTATCTAAAGAAATGATATCTAGAATATACTATACAGAATATATCCAGACTAAAAGACAAATCACATTTTTTTTGTTTTGGAATTACGAAGATTTAACGAATAACAATATATATCAGATATGTCAAGATTATATAATGTCTATGGAATATACGAGAAATATTTAAGTGTAAGTTTTTTTATAATATAGTTTGTGACTGAAAAACAACTCATATATATCACAATTACTTCTTATTGCAGCAAGATTAGCAAAATTATTAAATATCATAATTATGTATTACTAAAAAAAATTGATTTATTTGACGTACCTGCTTTAATGCTTTATATAAATTGTCCAAATCGTTCGTATAATAATCCGTAAAACGATCTAGTCTATAAAAGCTCTTCTTAGGTGTTGTACATAACCATTTACATAGAGCATCAATCTTTTCCTACAATTTGTTTTTGTTTTTCTTTAATGCAAATAGAAAATATTTGATTTTATATAATAGCGATAAGATAATTTACGAAAATTTTATTAAAATACCTCAATTTCAGATTGTTCCAAGTATTTATCGTTAGTTATCGCTTTTCTCAAGTCTTCTATTAATTCATCACATATTTCAAGTTTATGTTTAAAGGGCAAACAATGCACTTGTAATAACGTCATCTCTCTCTTTCTATTTTTCTATTTTTCTTATTTATCTTCATACGAATCTTGGTGCAATTGCTCTTCAATTATTATACAGCAGTTAGTTGAACATCTAATATAGGATAATCGTCGGTATTTAATTTATAATTTAGATAGATATTTTCAGATCCAGATAAATTTCAGCGAAATTTTGAATATCTTCTGAATTATTGTTCAAAATCTCTCTTGAACATATAGGAATATATTTTATTAACTAGGAAGTTTTTATTTAACCATTTGGTAAAAATGAAGAATTTGAAGACTAATTGATTATACAAAACGTAACGGTTGATAAAACTCTCGCATAAAAATTTCTTTTATTTTCATAACAGTTCTCATTTGCTATGCAGCTATTTACTTTTATATGGTAAGTTTAGAGTGTAATTAGGAAACAAAAAAACTATTAATTTTTGACATTTACGGGACATGACAACATCCTGTGTGAGTAAATGGAGGTTTGTATATACAAAACCACTTGTGCGCTTTTCACATATTTAATTGTTGTCATTGCTATCCTAGTAAATATCAACTAACAGCTGGTAACATAATATCAATATTACATTTTCCTATTGAACATTGTAACTATTACGTATAAAAGCATTATATATTATACTTATTTGTTGATTGAAAAAATTATAATACTCATGCATGATATGTCATTGTTATGTTAAGGTTTGCCCAAGATAATCATTTAAAAATAAAAAAAATAAATGTTTTAAATTTATGATTATCTGTAGCATATAATTAACAATAAAATAATATAATTAAAGTTATCCGGATATGTATTGCAATAAATTAATTTTTCTTTTATGTATAAACATTTGCGATAAATTAATGCGATACTCATTTTATTTTTTTAATATAGTTTTGACCAATATGCCACAAACAAAATGTCTACCTTTGGAAGAGTATCAACAACTTTGTTTAGATTTAGATCGAATACGCAGAGAAACTGCGAGTCTTCATCAGAAATTATATCATGCTAGAAGAAATTTAGAGGAGGAAAAACGTAAACGTCGAATGATTGAACATCATAAAAACTTGTTGGTAAAACTTCTTCTAGTATTAATTTCCTAAGCTCTCTTATATAGATATAAAAAATTGTTTTAAAAATATATATTATTAAATTATAAAATATTTATCATTTAATTTTAAAGCAAATATATTTGTATATTTTAAAGGAAAGCCAAATCAACATGGCTAAAAAGGTATTATTTCATGACAGAGAAGTAAACTCGAACGAAGATATAAGAAAGAAATTAGAATTTCTGAACAAACCTGAAGTAGAATATACAAGTAATAATTTAACCATCCAAGATAAATGGAGTGATAGGCAGTAGGTATAGAACTAGCGTAAAGTATTGTATAATATATATTCTATTTACACGAAAATTCCATGATTTTTATAGTTTGACTGCAATAGCGGAAACGGATTCTACGGGTTCGATATTAAGTGACTTAAATTGTTTATCCAAGTCAGAAGATGATTTGGATACCGATACTATCATAAAGGTTCAGAAAGAAAAAAAGTGGAAAGAGTATAAACCTAGTGGTGAATATTCTATAAATAAACAGTGTGGCACATTAGATAAAATTGTAGAATTTAATTCGCCAGATGGAGTAACAGTGAAAAGTAAGGCAAAAAGTAGTGTACGCTTTGTACCTGTCACAACCCAAATTGCATCTAACAAAGAAAATGTAAATTCTAAATTATCCAAGCTCGAATCGTCTTCTGCTAATCACAACTTTATATCAAAGATAGTTATTAAACCGGAAACATGTACTCCATGTGGTAAGAGGTAATATCTAGAAGATGATTAGCGACAGTTGTATAATGAGTTGTATAATACAATTAAAGATTTAGACCATTAAGTTATATATCTCATTTTCCTTCTGTTTGATGTCAGAATCAGGTTTGGAAAGATAGCACTGAAATGTCGAGATTGTCCTATTACATGTCACACAGAATGCAAGATTCAAGTTTCTTTAATTTCATGTGAATGCAGAAAATCAGCAACGTTATTCGATGGATCTGTAAGTACTACACGAAATAATAACACAACATTTTATGTACTTTTGTGTCACTATTTATATTTCAGGTTGTCACGAAGTAAATGCGATGCTAGGAAATTTGTTACTTAACTGGTGAACTAATCTGGAAATATAAAAAGCACTGTACCGCGATTAAATTTAATTTAATTATCATTTATAAATTATTGTTGATAGCTGACTAGATTACTGACGACTATTGATAGATATCTATCTGAAAATATGCTATTATATAATTGGAGATATTCAATAAATTTGTAACATTCATATATGTACATAATGGTTGTTACTTTCTGTAACTCGCTATCCAACTACGTAGTACGCACGTTTCAGCACGTTTGACGCGTAATGGGCTTTCTACAATAAGCTATTATCCCATAGCCACAATAGAGTTTTAAGCCATAAGAAATGGACGAATCATAATCAATTAAGCGGGGAACACAGACCCTTGCATAACACATGAGGCATAAGAAGATGAACCAATCAAAGTCCTTTATTTTCTTCCTTTCCGTGAAATAAAAGACACTGATTGGTTGATTTTCTTATGCCTTATGTTTTATGCAAAAATCTGTGCTCTCCGTTATTCTCCTCGCATTTGATCGTAAGGAAAATTCGGAAAATTCGGATCTACAATAGGATTTTAAACCTTGAGCGAGGAGCACAGACTCTTGCATAACGCATAACACGTAATGCATAAGAAATTGAACCAATTAAAGTTCTTCATTTTTTTTCTTTCCATGAAATAAAGAACTATGATTGCTTGAATTTTTTATGCTTTATGTATGCATTATTTTATGCTTTATTTATATTTATTTAACAATAAGATTTAAGCCATAAAAAATGGACGAATCATAGTTATTGGCTGCATTCAGCAGACTCAACAGTTGATTGAGCGCTCGCTGCTATTGATGTATTCTTCTAGATCTAAAAATCTGGTTGGACGATCTAAAAGAATACACCAATAGCAGCAAGCAATCATTCAACTGTTGAATTTGATTGAACGCAGCCAATTATTCTCCTCACATTCGACTTACGGCTTAAAACACCAATTGTAAATCCGGAGTAACCCTAAATTAGAGTCTTAAATATAACAGAGAAGCGCTACCGCTGCTATGATTTTTGATTGGTTCCACCACTTTTTCTAATTGTGAGCGTTAAATGGAACGTAGGGGTCGATTCTGTATCTTTAAACAAGATGAAAATGACAAAAATGAATAAATTTACTAGGTGTTGACCAATGAAATTATCAGTATTCTAGTAAATTCACTCACTTTTGTAATTTTCACCTCGTTTCAAGATACAAAATCGATTCCCTGATAGAAACGTGCCGACTATCGATTCTTCCACATAAATATTGGGTTATCTAAAAAGTATCCGCGGTTTTTTGTCACTAGATGTGTTGATCATCAACACCATCTAGTGACAAAAAACTGCGGATACTTTTTAGATGACCCAATAATTGACATGCTTTTATTGATGTGGATATAGTACAGATATGAATCACATCCACTTTCGACGATACAATATTTTATCGACAGTAGCCCAGTTTCGACCGAGCCCAGTTTCGACCGAGGATTTAAAGAACTAAACTACAGTCGAGTATTCGAACTGTATACCTGCTGATATTTTTAATAGTACCAACACCCTTAAATAATACGAAAACTACATAAAGATCGTCGGCAAGACAGTCAATAGCGATCCCCGAGAGTATGCTGGTCCGATAATCACAACGATTTTATTGAGGACCCTGTTACAGTCGAACGACAGGGAAATGCTCGACTGTAGTTGGTTGGTTCTTACATTCTGATCCGGTTTAAACTCTCGGTAGAAACTAGGCCAGTGTCAGAAAGTGGATATATGCCCGTATTCATAGTCAGATCTTGTACTTAAGGCCTTAAATTTATCTTTAAATGCTCAGCAGCCAATGAAATAATTCGTAGATCATTTAAAGATAAATTTAAGGAAGCCTTAAATATTGGGTCATCTAAAAAGTATCCGCGGTTTTTTGTCACTAGATGTGTGTTGATGGTCATATATCTAGTGACAAAGTACCGCGGATACTTTTTAGATGACCCAATATAAGGCCTGACTATGAATACGGGAGTAATAGTCACGTAGTTCTCAAACCGAAAGTGGATGTATGTACTAGTGGTAGTGTACGAGCGATTTCGACGATAACAGGAGTCAGGAGAAAAGCCGGCAGCATGACCTCTCCTCAGATTTCCCTCTGCTAGAACATTGCCACCGAACTTCTATTTCTAGAATCTCTAGTTTCGTCTAGTTATAATGGTCTATGAGCTTGCGCACATTACTTACAACAAATATTAGAAATAACGAATAAATATTGAGATTTGATTTCAACCTATCAAATACCAGAATACAAAAGTTACATACTGGAATACACGGTTTCTGGTTTTTAGGTTAAAATCTTATTATTTTTATTCCTTATTACTAATATTTCCATTGTGCGCAGAGCCTAATTACTAATATTGTATTTCCTCCATTGTGCGCAGAGCCTATGAGTTAACAAAACGTACAGAGCTCTCTCGCATTACTTCACATTACTTCTAGAGGCACTAACTCGATATTTACCGGTTTACGAGGCACCATCTCGCGACATTGTCGCGTACCGTGTTGTTAATTTCCATCATCACGTGACTCGTCGAGCCAATCGTGGCAGCTCGATGACCCTATACGTGGCATAAGTTGCAGATCCTTTCCACGTCCGCCATTTTGACATACGGTACTTTTCGGGAGTGTTGGTTTTATGTTTTATCGTTTCTCGTGAAAATAATCTTTTTTACTGAAACGTAAGTAACGTAAGTGGCATATATGTGCAACGTGGCGTCACCAGAGAACTCGATAGTAAGAGCAAGTCTCTGGGTAATGGATCTTTGAGCGCGGAACCTTTGACGATTCTCTGGGGAGTAGGTCGAAGGTGACAGGCCACCGGGTGTACGCAGTGGCTTCGCAAACCGCACGATATCCTCTACTTTGCTCGCGCGGTTTCACGCTCTGCTGATATTTTTAATAGTACCAACACCCTTAAATAGTACGAAAACTACATAGAGATCGTCGGCAAGGCAGTCAATAGCGATCCCCGAGGGTATGCTGGTCCGATAATCACAACGATTTTATTGAGGATGAGAATCGATAGCGAGCAGCGTGAACAGTCTCTCGTGCATGTGCTCTTTCATCATCTTTTTCTTTTTTTTTCTCTCTCTCTCTCTCTCTCTCTCTCTCTCTCTCCCTCTCCCCTTTTGACGAAAGGTGTCGAATGTATGATTCCCGCCGTGTCGAGATTCATTGTCGATTGTCCTGTGCGTGCGTGCGTGCGTGCGTGAGGGTGCGTGTATGTGTGTATGTATGTATGCATGCATGTATACCTTTCGTGATTACTTTTTTACGCGATCAGGTTAGTTTGCGAGATTTTGGAAATAAGAATCTTAATTCTTATCGTGTTCATACGCGTGAATACGCCGGGATCGCACGACCGCAATCACAAAGACTGGAGATTGATGCTCCGGCATCTGATCACTAGTGCTGCGTTTCAAGAAACGTGTCTTAACATTTCTCGTGTCGCCGCAATCGATTTCGAGTTTCTCTTTCATTCACATACAAATCGTTTTTTCGTGTATCGTTGCTGACGATGTTTCCCCCTGTTAAATTTACTTTTCTGTACTTGATTTTATGCATAAAAAATAGAAAAAGTAAAAAAAATCGACATCTTTATACACGTTTGAATGTTTCCTAATTGCAAATGTTAGATGGTATTTATATACATAAATATCTTTTATACATATCACGCGCGTATTTAGCAATCTCATAATGTTGCTGAATTTATTTCATCATGTCAAGCCAATTTCTTCCTACGTGAATGCTACAATTCTATCATTTAAATATTATACATATCTTAATATATTGTGTTGCATAGTTGAAAACTATAGGAATGTTATACTTTCCATTGTATTTCATGTTGTTTAGTGTTAAATGTAATATAAATACATAGTTTCAAACTATGTAATTGGAAATGAAATTAGGGATATGCAGGAGCTGTAATCTATCATTGCTTAGAATGGCTATGGTCAAAGTCTTGCTTTGAAGCATTTGATGGACCAATTAAAAGAAAGAATTTTATAAACTGAACAATTAAAAAAACAAAGCATTTGCATCATTGCGTTGACCATACCCAATGTGTTTCTAGACAATATGTTAAAATCGAGCATATGTGTGTGTATTTATCTAAAAGTTTATATACTCGATACATATATTTTTTAAGAATATATTATAAGCTGTTTTTATATCATTACAATATAATGGATGTGTGTGTGTGCGCGCGCGCGCGCGCGCGCGCGTGTGTGTGTGTACATATGTGTACATATGTGTGTGTGTGTGTATATATATATGTGCATATGTTCAGGTCCTGACATACAAGTTTCAATCATGGGGAATATGTTTGCAACGTTATTCAAAGGTCTTTTTGGCAAAAAAGAAATGAGGATTTTGATGGTGGGTCTTGATGCAGCGGGTAAAACCACAATTCTGTACAAATTAAAATTAGGGGAAATTGTCACTACAATTCCCACTATAGGTAAGTACATGTCTCTTTCTTTCATGTGCACCTGTAATTTAAAGAATGTATTATCAGATATTAAGTAATATTTTATACATTTCATTCCTATAAACAATTACAATTTCTCAATTTATTCGACTGTAATATAGTTCATTTTTGTACATATTTTAGAGCTTTCATACAGAAAAACTTTCTAGTTGTCACGACCATATTATACCATGATGTCAGAAGTAAGAAATGATACATTATTACAATTTTTATTAGGTACCATTTATAAATAAAAGCAATTTGGATAAAAAGAAATGATGAGATTACTTTAAAACAATTGTAAAAAAAAATGTGAAAGCTATTCTTTTCCCTTTCTTATTGTCGATAAATAATCATAAAAAGTGATAAAAAATTCTCTTATACTTTTTACAACTATTTACCAGCTGTCAGGAGGAAGGAATATAGTTTCCTTTCATTTCGATAAATGCTTAATGCGATCTTGCCATTTTTTTTTTATCCAAATTGTCTTTACAAATGGCATATGACAAAGATTAACGTGTCGTTTCTCTGTCACTTCTGATATCACAATTTAATATAGCCGTGATGACTACAGCAGCCTTAAAAACTGTAATAGTTTATAAATATGTGAAAGGCAATAACATTACACGCACGTAAATGTATTTTTTAGGTTTCAATGTAGAAACAGTCGAGTATAAAAATATAAGTTTCACTGTATGGGATGTAGGTGGCCAAGACAAAATAAGACCTTTGTGGCGGCATTATTTTCAGAATACACAAGTACGTTTATTTTTTTTTATTAATTGTAAATTGTTAATATTTTTCCATTAAATTGATATCTTATTCCATTATCACATCTTTCTTTATATTTAATTTATAGGGATTGATATTCGTCGTTGATAGTAATGATAGGGAACGTATTGGTGAAGCGCGTGAAGAGTTAATGAGAATGCTGGCAGAAGATGAACTTAGAGATGCGGTACTTCTCATATTTGCTAACAAACAAGTAAGTAGTCTTTTGTTGGATTTGCCAGTTGTCTTTTGTTGATTTTCGAGTGATTTAAGCAAAGAACACTAGTAAATGAATAACATTTCAGGATCTGCCAAACGCAATGAATGCAGCAGAGATCACCGACAAGTTGGGGTTACATTCTCTACGTAATCGCAATTGGTACATCCAGGCAACGTGTGCCACGAGTGGAGACGGACTTTACGAAGGTCTCGACTGGCTTTCCAATCAGCTGAAAAATGCCAATCGCTAATTGGGAAAATTACTCTGTCAACATTCAGTTGCTATTAACATCATACAAAAACAGCTGCACGCCTCCTCCCCCCCTCTACTACGAATGGGCAACAAAAGAAACAACCGATACAAACGTCGCAAGCTCTCCGCGATTTGAGTGGAAAATGTAGAAGAGGTTATTCCTGGGAGTTGACTGTGTGTCAGTAGATTTTTTTTTTTTTTTTAAGGGGAGAGAGGAGCGGGAAGCGGTCGCAGGCACACGATCGAACGGCCACATCGGACTATTGCCTTGCGCAACTTATTATAATTATTATTATTATTATTATTATATTAGCATTATATAGTTACACTTTTTACACAGAGATGCCACAAACATGTGGAAAACTTGGAAGTAATTATATTAAAGTACCTAACTTTGAAACATACGATACACATTGATTAATGAGTAATTTAAATGATACCTCTCTTCGGTGAGAAAATTTAAAAAACAAACACACACACACACACACACACACATGCGCGCGAGAAAAGAGAAAGGTAAAGTACCCATAATGTTGCCAGTTTTGAATGCGTTGGACATACCGATTATCATAATGTAGCTGCATATTGTACATTACATTATATAAATATGATAAAAATGTGATCGATAGACGAGAGAATGTTGCTCTGTCCACTACATTTTCAAAAATTGCTCTTGCTTTGGCCCAGCGCGATTTACACGAAAATGCAAACAGTGATTGCAGCAGACAATGCAATGACTTATCATTTCCTAGTTACAAAAGTTTCTTTCTATTTTTTCCAATTCTCGGCGATAAAAAAACTTGGAAAAATCGAAGATGTGGATAATTATCTGACGGTAACTATCTGGTTACTGCAGGTGTGCATCTTCCTTTCACCTGTCCGCCTTCAAGCTTACAGTTTATTCAAACATGTCTTGCTAGAAAAAATGATTTATTTATTACACCTCGATAAGAATTAGAATATATCATCGACATTCCGAAATTGTGCAGTGAACGCGATGGAAAATTCAAAGACTCGAGAGAGATTCGAAAAGGCTCTCGAGCTGTCAGCGAAGAGTCAGGCCTCGTAACTGTTAAATTCGTAAACCTTTGCTATTGTGGCGTTATATGCCATTAATTTTGGTACTATAATTTATGGTCGTTCTTCGATGTCCCAACGTTTTTTTATTTTATCTTTGAAATACATTGTTTTTATAATATATTCCTACCCCTCTAATTTTTCATTCAATCGCCTTTTCGTCATATGCGAAAATTCGTATAATTATGTATGAATGTTTAAACAATTTGTGAAATATATTATAATTGTGCTTTATATAAGTAGTCCATACATTATTCGCCAACGGATACGTAGTCTTTATTTTTATTTAGGTAAATCTTATTTAGATTGGTAATCAATTCCGAACATGTCCCACATCTTCGCGTATAACATTGAGAGGTTAACAAACTTTAATGTATAATAAAAATAGAGCGGCAATAGATATTTTTACGATAAATAATTCTTTTATCATCGATTATTCTCGCATCAGATTCTTAAGATCAAAGACGTATAGCGATACGCGCACGCGCGCGCATGTATCTAAATCACTAAGGTCCAATTGTTCCATCTTTTGGTAAATTTTATCTGTTGGATAAGTAGCAAGACTACCCAATTACATGCGCGGATTGCTAGATTTACCTAACAGGTAAAATTTACCAAAAAGTGGAACAACCGACCCCAAAGACTGTTAAAGATTCTCTAATCAAAATTTGGCCACCTTCTCCTCGATTTATGATTATTCGACAGTTTTCATCCATTCTATTCAAATGCATAATGAATATACTTTACTATGGACTTGTCATAATATTGGGTCATCTAAAAAGTATCAGCGGTACTTTGTCACTAGATATATGACCATCAACACATCAACACAGTGACAAAAAACCGCAGATACTTTTAGATGACCCAATAATTTCTCTCTTCACATTTTTTCTCCGATATCAGCTTCAGTTGGAATCTTGCAAAGTTACTACGCTTGTTAAGTTAATCGGAGCTTGGTGAAAGTGGCCCTAAAAATATGTACAACAAAAATTATCCAATCACATTTTACGTGCGTCTTTATAATGGGCCTCCTACAATAAGCACATTAGTCATAATCAGAAGTCAGGCTACATTTCAATACTTCCATTCTGAAATTTTACTTGAAATATATAGTACACGTAACGTATACTATAGCATATAGAGTAAAATCTTCCTCGGAGAGGAAATTTTGGAATGTAGCCAGAAGCTAAAAATTAACCAATCACAGGCCTAGTTTCCATCGAAGGTTTAATCCGAATCAGAATGTAAGAACCAATCAACTACAGTTAAATATTCCCCTGTTACAATCGAACGACAGGGGAATGCTCGACTGCAGTTGGTTAATTCTTACATTTTGATCTGGATTAAACCCTCGGTGGAAACTAAGTCACCGTCGTCAATTTTTAGCTTCTGATTTATGACTAATGCCTTATTGTAGAAGATCCATAAGAGAAATGCGATTGGATAATTTTTTTAATGGGCCTTCTTCTTAATAAGCCATAAACTGTAAATGTGTCAAACCGAACGCGACAGAAAGTTGCTAGAAGTTACTATAATCTAGTTATTTCCCTAGTGACGCGTAACGCGACGCGATGCGTGCGTCAAATGAAATGACGCGCCCTTGAGTTCTTACCTTTACGAGTTTACGACATTAGCGCCAATTCAATCAGTATGCATCTTCGCTCGTAAGGTTATAATTTTCGCGCGTTTGAGAGTAATATTCTTAATATTTTTGTCGCAGGACGTTACAAGAACGACGTACGAGTTATGCAATAAAGCAATAAATAAACTGATTGTTCGTTAATGGATGATAAGTAAGAAACATGATAATGTGGACGGAGAATACCGGAGATCGGATATGTCATCACGTATATATATGTATATATGCATATATTAAATTGCGTTTGTATAAATGAGGATTCGACGTTTTTTTCATCGCATAAATGGAAGTATTTGTATTGCTAGCAACAATGCTGTGCCGCAAAAAGGAATCCACATATAGTCAAGTAGGTGCAAATGTAATATAATAATTAATGTATCGATTTTATTGTTCAGTATCGCGTAGTTATCACCATAGGTGATGGGAAATAATGAGATGTGGTGATGAGAAATAATAAAAATGATTTTTTTAGAGCGACAAATTATAGGATGGAATCTAGACTGTTATGTTTTACACTCTGATTTATACATCCAATGCTAAAACAATGTCGAGTACACTGATGCAGCAATTTGTCCAACGACTCAAGTCGAGAAATGAGGAGGCCCGCAACAAGGCGGCACGCGATCTGTGTTTGTATGTCAAACGGGAACTGCGGGAGGCGTCACAGGAGGAGATCACAGCTTTTATGGATGAATTCAACCATCACATATTCGAAATGGTATCTGCTTCTGATATTAACGAGAAGAAAGGTGGTATTTTAGCCATAGTTTGCCTTATAGGAGCAGACGTAGGTAATTTTAATACACGAACGGTACGATTTGCTAACTATCTTAGAAATTTGATACCTTCCAACGACGTAGGCGTTATGCAATTAGCTGCGAAGACTGTTGGGAAATTGGCGCTAGTTTCTGGTACTTATACAGCTGAGTATGTCGAGTTTGAGGTAAAACGTGCCTTCGAGTGGCTTGGTACAGACAGACACGAGGGTAGGAAACATGCTGCCGTACTCGTACTAAGAGAACTCGCTGTCTCTGTGCCAACATACTTTTTCCAACAAGTTACACCATTTTTCGAGTTGATATTCAATGCTATACATGATCCTAAGCCAGCTATACGGGAAGGCGCAGTAGAAGCTTTGAGAGCGGCCCTAGTAGTTACTGCTCAAAGAGAAACTGTGAAGCAAATGCACAAGTCACAATGGTACAAACAGTGCTACGACGAAGTAATCGACGGATTTGAGGAGATTCATTCAAAAGAGAAGGGCATTAATAGGGATGACAGGATACATGGCTCGCTATTAGTACTGAACGAACTGCTAAGATGCAGCAATGTCCAGTGGGAAAGGAACTATGAGGCTTTAATGGAGAGATTGAATGGTTCTACGCAAAATGAAAATGATATACTTTCTTTAATGCCATGCTTGAAGACAACGATAGGATCCAAATGGGCCGGGTACTGTACCCAGAATGCGACTGCGTCTCAGCACACGTTATATCCAGCGCATGAGTCGACCGTTTGCAGATGCTTGATGCAGGATAGGTTAGATGATATTTATAATGACGTTATGAATCAAAAGATATCGAGGAATCCGCATATTCAACATGCCCTCATGATGCTATTGCCAAGACTCGCTGCATTTAACAAGGAAAAGTTTATAAGAGATCATTTGAAAGAGTCTTTAGCATACCTTTTACTAATCCTACGCAGTCGTGAGAAAGATCGCTACGCCGCTTTCACGTCGATCGGCTTTATAGCCGTGGCAGTGGAGGATGCAATAAATCCGTACCTGCCGAAAATCATGGAAATGATCAAAAGTTTGCTACCATCAAAGGAAACCCCGAGCAAGAAGCGTACTTCCCTAGAGCCGGCGGTGTTTGTTTGCATTACCCTGCTCAGCCACGCGGTCAAACAGGTCATAGCCTCTGACGTAAGGGACTTGCTGGAGCCCATGTTTCAAACCGGATTGAGTCCAATATTGACCACGGCCCTCAGAGAGCTGGCGCACAGCATTCCGTCTCTGCAGGTGGATATATCTCAAGGTCTCTTGCGAATGCTGTCACAGGTTTTAATGCAAAAACCCTTGAGACATCCCGGTGCACCGTGGACGGCGACTAGTCCTAGTTCTACGGGGGATGACGTTTCGTCGACAGTACTTGCATTGAAAACATTAGGTACCTTTAACTTTGACAATAATCCATTGTTGCAGTTCGTCAAGAGATGCGCGGATCACTTTTTAACGTCGGAACAAGCGGAGGTCCGATTAGAAGCTGTCAAGACGTGCTCTAGATTATTGAGATTAACACTGAATCAGTCCGGTCCTACGGTAACCACTACTGTCTCGACTGTTCTGGGTAAATTGCTGGTAGTAGGAATAACCGACACAGATCCCGACGTTCGTCTGTGGGTATTGGCATCGTTGGACGATTCCTTTGACGTTCAATTAGCGCAAGCGGAGAATTTGTCTGCGCTGTTTATTGCCATGAACGACGAGATGTTTGAAATAAGAGAATTAGCGGTTCGTACTGTTGGCCGACTCAGCACACTGAATCCTGCTTACGTTATGCCATCGTTAAGGAAGACTTTAGTGCAGTTTCTGACGGAATTGGAGCATTCAGGTATGGGTCGAAATAAGGAACAAGCCGCTCGAATGTTGGATCATCTAGTAGTGACTGCGCCGAGACTCGTTCGACCATACATGGAGCCAATTTTGAAAGTTCTTGTCCCAAAGTTAAAGGAATCAGATCCCAATCCCGGCGTTGTGCTGGCTGTTCTCCGCGCGATTGGTGATTTGGCTGAGGTCAACGGTGCCGAGATGCAACAGTGGATGTCCGAGCTTTCGTCGATATTACTGGAAATGTTGGTAGATGCCAGTTCGCCTGAGAAAAGAGGAGTAGCGTTGTGGGTATTTGGCCAATTAGTTGGTAGCACAGGTCACGTGGTGAAACCGTATATACAATATCCGACTTTGCTGGACGTTCTTATTAATTTCCTCAAAACCGAACAACAGCCGATCATTAGAAGAGAAGCCATTAGAGTGCTTGGACAGTTGGGTGCATTGGACCCTTATAAACATAAAATGAATATCGGACAAATTGACTGCCAGTTGGACACGCTCACCTCAATGGCAGACACCAAGAATGATGTGGAGAACACTCAGGATTTGACAACCAGTGAAATGCTGGTGAACATGTCACCGTCCACATTGGAAGAATTTTATCCAGCGATTGCCATTACGACGCTTATGCGAATTATTCGCGAGCCGACCTTGTCTCAGCATCACACCATGGTGGTGCAAGCGGTGACCTTTATATTTAAAAGTCTTGGGATAAAATGCGTACCATACATCTCTCAGGTCATGCCAAGCTTCCTGAACGTCGTGCACACGGCGGACATGAATTTTCGAGAATTCCTATTCCAACAGTTGGCTGTTCTCATCGCCATCGTGAAGCAACATATACGCAACTATTTGGACGACATATTCATCTTGATCAAGGAATTCTGGACTGTGAATAGCCCGTTACAGAGCACGTTGATTCTTTTAGTCGAGCAGATTGCAATGGCCCTAGGCGCGGAATTCAAGATCTACCTGCCACAGCTGATGCCGCCAATACTCCGAGTACTAACGCACGATAGCAGCAAAGATCGCGCAGTGACGGTGAAGCTGCTTCTGGCTCTACAGACATTCGGTAACAATCTGGACAATTATCTGCATCTCGTACTTCCACCGATCGTTAAACTGTTTTACGCAAATGACTGCCCGATAGCCGTGAATAAGGTTGCTCTCGAAACGGTCGATCTCCTCGCGGACACGTTGGATTTTACAGATTTCGCGTCGCGAATCGTTCACACTCTGGTACGTACGTTGGACCAATGTCCAGAATTAAGGAGCACGGCCATGGACACACTTTGCGCTGTCGTGATGCAATTGGGCAAGAAGTATCAGATTTTCATCGTGTTAGTCCAGAAAGTTATGACGAAGCACAAGATAGTCAATTCACGATATGATGTTCTAGTAGACAAGATACTCACAGACTCGACAGCGGCAGACGGCGAAGATTTCTTACTGATGAGAATGCGACACTCGCGCAATAAGAATCGCGAGTTCTCCTTAACGCCTTCGGAAACAATTAAGAAACTGAACGTATCGGCTTCGAATTTGCAGAAGGCATGGACAGCGACACGACGGGTATCCAAGGACGATTGGCTCGAATGGCTACGATGCTTCTCTATCGGTCTCCTCAAAGAATCCCCCTCTCCGGCTCTGAGATCTTGCTGGGCGCTGGCGCAAACCTACGCTGTGTTACCGCGCGATCTGTTCAACGCGGCTTTCGTCTCGTGCTGGACCGAACTTGCCGAGAACTACCGGACGGAACTGATACAGACTCTGCATCAAGCGTTGATGGTCCCCGATCTGCCCACCGAAGTGACGCAGACCATTCTGAACTTGGCTGAATTCATGGAACATATTGACAAGGGTCCTCTACCATTAGACAATAAGATTCTCGGGGATACGGCGATGCATTGTCGTGCGTATGCCAAGGCGTTACACTACAAGGAGGACGAGTTCCATAAGAGCAGGAACAGCAGCGTGTTCGAGTCCCTGATTTCCATCAATAACAAACTTCAACAGAAAGAAGCGGCGGAAGGTCTGTTGGAATATGTAATGAATCACAATCAGCAAGATCTCAAGGTCCAGATACGTTGGTACGAGAAGCTTCACAACTGGGATAAAGCGTTGCAGCTGTATCAGGAACGTCTGGAGAGCGATTCCGCAGATGTGGAGTCTACTTTGGGAGAGATGCGTTGTCTGGAGGCTCTCGGAGAATGGGGACAATTGCATGAGGTTGCTACAAAACAATGGACGAATCAGACCGACGATACCAAGCAAAGAATGTCGAGAATGGCGGCAGCTGCAGCGTGGGGTTTGGGTCAATGGGAAAGTATGCAGAAGTACGTTTCATTGATACCGAAGGATACCCAAGATGGAGCGTTTTACAGAGCGGTACTGGCGATCCATGATGAACAGTACAACGTCGCGCATCAATTTATCGATAGTGCCAGGGATCTGTTAGACACTGAACTAACCGCCATGGCTGGTGAGAGCTATCAACGGGCGTACAACGCCATGGTGGAAGTACAGAAATTGGCCGAGTTAGAAGAAGTAATCCAATTTAAGCTGGTGCCCGAACGTAGAGCGGCCATCAAGGCCATGTGGTGGGAAAGGCTTCAGGGTGGACAAAAGATAGTAGAAGACTGGCAGAAGATCATACAGGTACACACGCTGGTAGTCTCACCACACGACGACATGTACACGTGGCTTAAATATGCCAGTCTTTGTCGGAAGGGCGGTAGTTTGATGCTGTGTCACAAAACGTTGGTAATGCTGATGGGCACAGATCCATCCCTGACTCCAGAGCAGCCGCTGCCGACCACTCATCCCCAGGTAACCTTCGCTTATTGCAAGCACTTGTGGGTTGCAAATAAACGCGAGGAGGCTTACAATCAGCTGCAACGATTTGTGCAGACCTACTTACAGCCGACAACAGCGGCGATAATTAATCAAGAGGACGAGAAGCAGTATGAAAGTAAAAAGAGATTGCTCGCCAGGTGTTATCTTAAGCTCGGCGAGTGGCTGGAGTCCTTGCAGGGTATAAACGAACATTCTATTCCTGCGGTATTATCTTATTATGCCGCAGCGACGGAGCATGATCCCACATGGTATAAAGCTTGGCATGCCTTCGCTTACACCAATTACGAGACCGTTTTGTTTTACAAGCATCAGCAAGGTAGTGATTCTGCTCCTACAGAGGCTGCATCAGGCAACGGAGCGCGCAATAATCTCTCCAGCTCACAATATATATCTCAATTTACTGTCCCAGCTGTGGAGGGATTTTTCAGGTCCATCAACTTGTCGGATGGTAACTCCCTGCAAGACACCCTCCGCCTGCTTACACTCTGGTTCGATTATGGTCAGTGGCCAGAGGTATATGACGCTGTGGTCGAAGGCATAAGATTAATAGAGATAAATACTTGGTTGCAAGTGATTCCACAACTCATAGCCAGAATCGACACTCCTAGAGCGCTGGTCGGTCGATGCATACATCATCTTCTCATAGATATAGGAAAAACGCACCCTCAGGCTTTGGTTTATCCGTTGACAGTGGCTTCAAAGAGTGCTAGCCACGCGAGGAAGACCGCAGCTAACAAAATTCTGAAGAGTATGTGTGAACATAGTCCGACATTGGTCAGGCCATGATGGCGAGTGATGAGCTCATTAGAGTTGCGATTTTATGGCACGAACTGTGGCACGAGGGCTTAGAAGAGGCTAGTAGATTATATTTTGGGGAGAGGAACGTTAGAGGCATGTTTGACACTTTAGAGCCTTTACACGCCATGCTCGAAAGAGGGCCGCAAACTCTAAAAGAGACGTCCTTCAATCAAGCTTACGGAAGGGATTTAATAGAAGCACAGGAATGGTGTAATCGATATAAAACATCTCGGAACGTGAGAGATTTAAATCAAGCTTGGGATTTGTATTATCACGTATTTCGGAGGATATCCCGACAATTGCCACAATTGACCAGTTTGGAATTACAATACGTCAGTCCGAAATTGCTCATTTGCAGAGATTTGGAATTAGCTGTTCCGGGAAGCTATAGCCCTGGCCAACCTATCGTGAGAATAGCAAGCATTCATAGCTCTATGCAGGTGATAACTAGCAAACAGAGGCCGAGAAAGTTGTGCATTAAAGGTCAGTTATTTTTTAAAAGCAAATTAGGTTCGAATATTTCGATGATATATAAAAAAAAAGCTGATAATATTGATTTGCTTTATACCTATGTATTTTGTAGGTAGTAACGGTAAGGATTATATGTTTCTATTGAAAGGTCATGAGGATCTGAGACAAGATGAAAGGGTAATGCAGTTATTTGGTTTAGTGAACACTCTCTTGTTACATGATCCGGATACCTTCCGAAGAAATCTTACTATTCAAGTAAGAGAGTTACAGCGTTTATAATATTATAATTGTTAAAGAAATATATGAATAATATTGTGACTTTATGTTTAGAGATACGCTGTGATTCCATTATCCACAAATAGTGGTCTTATCGGTTGGGTACCGCATTGTGATACGCTTCATACGCTTATTAGAGACTACAGAGAGAAGAAGAAAATATTATTGAATATCGAGCATAGGATAATGTTACGAGTGAGGAGGCTTTAAAAATTTTTATATTAAGTTTTATATTAAGAAATTTGTCTAGTATACATTGTATATGAGAATGTAAATTTTCTATTTTCTTATATATTTGAATTAATATGATGTAAATTTCCAAAATGAGTTCACCTCGTGTAAAAGGCTCGAATCAGGTCGAATTGCTTACGAGTTGATCGCTCTTGGAGTCATATGTTGCCTTCTTATAATATTATTTTATATATAATAATATATAATAATTATATATTTTTTTTTTCTTTTTTAGATGGCACCTGACTATGATCATCTCATACTCATGCAAAAGGTTGAAGTATTCGAGCACGCACTCGAGCATACCCACGGCGATGACCTAGCGCGACTTTTGTGGTTGAAGTCTCCGTCGAGCGAAGTATGGTTTGATCGTAGAACGAACTATACGCGCTCTCTGGCTGTGATGTCTATGGTGGGATACATACTCGGTCTCGGTGATCGTCATCCGTCTAATTTAATGCTCGACCGTCTCAGTGGTAAGATATTGCACATCGACTTCGGAGATTGCTTCGAGGTAGCGATGACACGCGAAAAGTTCCCGGAGAAGATACCGTTCCGTTTGACGCGAATGTTGATCAATGCAATGGAGGTGACCGGAATAGAGGGAACGTATAGAAGGACTTGCGAGTCCGTGATGTCCGTGCTACATCGAAACAAGGATAGTCTAATGGCGGTTCTAGAGGCATTTGTTTATGACCCTCTCCTGAATTGGAGATTGATGGACAATACTGTGCCCAAGGGCAAACGATCGGACGCTCAAGGCATGAGTGCCAGTAGCAGTCAGGAACATGGCGATATGCTCGATTCTCTTACCGCCACATTACCAAAGAAGGGTGTACCATGTAGCATTGAAAATGGAGGTAATTGCACTTTTAAATCATTTTAACTTGACATCGTCACCTTACTTGTAAATTGTTTTTATATATTTTTTTATACACGCAGTTTTATACACACACACGCGCGCATGTGTGTATCTGTTACATATAAAGACATTAATAAAAATTGATCAAATGTAATAAAAAATTTAAAAAACTTAAAGTCAACAAAAAATAATTTATATAAAAAAAATCATTTAACTTTATTATCGTGACATCTACAATCTGCGCTTTTGCAATGTCCGCAGCTGATAATAATCAACCAGAAGCATTGAACAAGAAAGCCTTGACGATCATAACAAGAGTCAGAGATAAATTAACAGGGCGTGATTTTTCGCATGAAGAAACTCTCAGTGTGCGACAACAAGTCGATCTGTTGATCCAGCAAGCTACAAATAACGAAAATCTTTGCCAATGTTATATTGGATGGTACGTAATAATTTATAATTAGAAAATTTCGGGTATTTATTTATTTTTATCATTTACAATCTGTATATCTTTTTTCATATTATATATATAGATATATCAACAACTTACTTAATATTTATTTTGATATTACAAGAACGTATATAAATTATATTAAAAAATAACGATCTCATTGTTGCATACTATTACAGGTGTCCGTTTTGGTAAATGATGAGGATGGATTTTATTCAGTAAAGATAAATCCTCGTAAGTGTGCAATCGCCTGCTTTTGCATTTACAACTTTTATGAAATTATTAATTATGTTCAAGATTTTATGATTAGTTTGTATCATATGTGTATGCGCGCGCGTGTGTGTGTGTGTGTGTGTGGATGTGTGTATGAGTGTGTGTATGTTCACATAATCTATTAACTCGTGGTCACTTTGCACAATAGCTACTTCATTACTCATATACATATATCACATCATTGTAAATAATACTTGTGCATCATCGATCTTAATTTCATTGAAATAAAGTCTTATGTTGATATCGATGCCGAATCATGCATATGTAACAAGATTTACAAATGTTCGGTTTTGGATAAATACTCTGGATAAATACATACATAGAAAAATTCAACGCCTTCCGTTGTAGCCTCCGTGTTGTTTGAACGCCTTCAACAATGAGGATAAATTATGAAGTCTCCGTATCATTTGTGCGGAAAGGTGACAGCGGCAACAGTTCGTTCACCTTAGTCCGTAGAACTTTCTTCATATCGGATCTCGTCAAGTAGATGGGCATGTTTTCGCCAAACTCGGACATGAACTGCCTGCACACTCCGCATGGCGTGGTAAACGAAGTATTTTCCTGATCAGCGACCACGGCCAACGCTGTGAACTTTCGTTTCCCCTCCGACACAGCCCGCGCGATTGCCGTGACCTCGGCGCATACGCCCGCCGGATAGGACGCATTCTCCACGTTACAGCCCTGTGAGATGCTACCGTCGACGCATCGTACCGCGGCGCCGACCTTGAACTTACTGTATGGCGAGTACGCGTTCTCACGCACCGCCGCACTCTCCTTTATCAGCTCCTGAATTTCTCCGTCTGCAAAATGGTACATCCATCAGCTTATCGATATAGCGATATCAGTTTATTGACATGTAAGAAATCTGTGGATGATTTTTAATGGTAGATGTGAATCGTATGAAGTAGGGAATTGTATATAAATGTAACAACAAACGTACAATTAAAAATAACTCAATTATAAACATTTCCAAGTATAAAATGTAACTTTGTATAACGTATATATGTAATTTAGATACGTATTTATCAATTTGTTATTTAATTGTTTATCATATATCATTACACATTATCTATGATATATGATATATGTGCGCGCACGCACGCACGCACATACGCATACTCACACACGCACACACACACACGCACGGTGTTCTAAAACTAATGATAAATATTTTGTAGATAGATTCTTCATAATATTAAGATGAAAAGTCTAATATAAAAAATATCGAGACTGTAATAGGTTTTTTTAAATAAGAAGAGTTTAAAAATTACGAACGACGAGATTAGAATTTTGCCCAAAAATGGCAAAATGCTCAATGTGAAGATACTTCCTCAAACTTTATATCTTTGACAATAACAAAATTCAACATTTTCACATCCATTGACCATCTTGCCAATTCTGAGCGCGCAAAATTCTAGTTCCGTCATCATTTTTTAACTATTCCTATTTGAAAACTATTATAGTCATATTCTCCACATTTTCATATTAGACTTTCCGTTTTAAAATATTACAAAGAATCTGTCTTTAAAATATTTATCATCAGTTTTGGGACCTTATATGTAATATTTATTTACATACCACGAAATAAATATCGAAACTATATGTAATCATATATGTATATAACAGTTTTTAATTTTTTCAATTAATTTTGTTATACCTATTCTTCGAAAAGGTTTTGAAATTTTACTCAAATATAATTTCAGCCATCACTGCAATTACAATTAATTATCCCGCGCTACGCGTCTCGTTCGATTTGATTGGTCGCCACCGTTGCGCGCGAAATCTCGCAGATTTTAATATAATATCGAGAAAACTAACGTTTCGCGTATATTCTGAAAACAATTTTAAACAAATAAGAAAAAATTTTCAACAGTTTCAAATATTAATATAAGAAAAACCACATCTATTTAAATGTCTATTTAAATGATTCATCGTATCTTCAGTTTGTTGAGAATGCATTCTATTACGAATATTTATAACTCGAATTGAACTGTAATTTTGATTACAAATAAATGTCGGTGGTATGACTTTCCGTGAAGAAAAACCGTGTATCTTCGTACAACGATATTCTCATTAATATTTGAACATGAGACAGAATCTTAATATTTACGACATAAGAAGTGTATGAAATAAGAAGTACTAGTATAATACCGCGCGGCAGCATATGTAATCATAAATTGTAAAGTTGTTTCTTTGACAGTTTGAGAGTACACGGTGGGGACAAAGTCTCGTTATCAGGGGATTTTATTATTATCAAACTAACATCACAGATTGATTATCCACCACTTATCTCCCAGGGACTATCCCGAATGATTTTTTGATATTTATTAAAGTCAACGATTTTTAGATTGTAGCGAAAACACAATATTATGAGATAATAAGCTAAAAGATGTTTAATTAATTTAAAAAGTTAAATATTTTTAAGCTGTTTAGTTTTGTAATATCTTTTCAATTTTTAAAATTTTCAAACTTGTAAATCTCATTAATTTCTTTACACTTTACAGCTTAACGCGTTCGACTATTGCAGCAATATACATTCTTAATATACATATAAAATGTCGAAATGCCTGATTTTTTTATGTCTCCTTCGTCGATGTAATTTACATGTATGTGCGTACAATGGAAACAATTGTTGCATAAATTACATAAATTATAGCAATATTAATCAAATCACATTCGATTCTGTATGGGACGTAGTTTTTGGGCTGTGTTAATTCGAAATTCGCTCAGCTGCGGTCGATGCTAAAAAGTCTATAGTGCACATAATGCAAATTTAACTTATTATATATAGATTTCCGGTGCTTGCAGTGAATTTTGGAATATAATCTTTTTACAATTGTCCCTGGAACGCGAGCATACGTGTTGAAAACATATGGGAGCAACAGAAAGCGAGAATCGATATCATGAGAGACAATGAGAGACTTTTGGGAAACGCACTTTTGCGTACTTTATTGCGAAAGCGAGTCTTTACCAAGCGATGCGAAATCGATTATTTCCCAGATGCCCATTTCGCCAGGATGCCGTTCCAGGACGCTAATTATGAAGGTTGCTGCGAGAGACGCAATGAAGATTGTGGCAGATGTGTAAGAATGAAGAAGACTGATAGTTTTTTCCACTCCTAGTCTTTGACTACCGTTCGACAACTTGTTAGTTGGACGACTGCGATGATAATCAGACAAACAGCTTCGCAAACCTCGCAGCCACTCGCAGCCGCCGGCGACTGACGGTGACGGCGAACGGCGACGTCGGCGACATGCGTTTATTGCGTTTACTCGTACAGCTGCTGATTCAGCAACGCTCAACTGTCCTATCTAACTTAACCTAATCTAACCTCACTCACCTCGCCTCACCTCACTTCACCTGACCTCACCTCACCTCACCTCATCTCACCTTACCTCACCTTACCTCGCCTCACTTCACCTCACCTCATCTCACCTCACCTCACCTCACCTCGCCTCACCTCACCTCACCTCACCTCACCTCACCTCATCTCACCTCACCTCATCTCACTCTCGCGCGGTTTGGTTCGGTTCGAACGCAAGCTTTCGAATCCTATGAAGTCTGTGTCCTTCTTAGTATACTCAACTTGTTGCACAGCTAGCTCATCCTTCTTTTTTTTTTCTTTTAATTCACATTAGAAAAAGAAAAGGATGAATTGTGCAAAGCTAAAAAGACCAGATAGTTGCGATCAATTCAGTGTACTTAATTTTTTGTAATTGAGAATCGATTGAAATGCAAGATTCAGATTTTCAGAAATTCGCATTCGAAATATCAGCTTTTTCTATGCATCATGAATACTGTTCAATTCAGAGTTTTAAATAGGAAATGCAGTTTTTCAATTCAATTGAATCTAATTGAATCCCCAAATGAATCCAAAAAAAAGTTTTCGCTTTTATTTAACACATGTATTCGGATAGATAAAATTTCTATCTATTTTAATTCTCGTTTACTGCGGGTTGGTAGCGTAATTTATATAAATATATCGCAATTAGAACATGTACATTATGTATAAGTATTATGTACACAGGACTGTCGATGCTTTTAATAATTGAAATAAATTTAGACTATTTAGCTTATGGGAACAATTAATATGGGAAAAGCTCGATTCTGTTCTTCTTTGAAGAAAGTTTGCAGAAAGTTTGCACAAAGGGCCTATTTTTTTCTCAGTTAAACTTCTTGTACATTTCATATTTTCTCTTTTTTCTTTTTCTTCAACGTGGAGAAAAAAGAAGGCAAGAAAAAAAATATTTAGCTAAACATGTGTTCCGATATGCATGTAAATTAATTTAGACGTTTGTAGAAAAATGTAACGTCGTGAGTTACAGCGCAAGAGTACCAGGAAAATGGCACCTGTAGTTAATTCTTACTGGCAAATTATAATTTTATTCATTTTTGGTATTGATATTATGTTTCGTATTATGTCGACATAATATTAGATAATATTGATAAACGTCACGTTTAAATATCATTTATCGATTGCGTTTCTTTTGATTCTTGATACTTGATACTTGATATTGTCGCAGTCGCGCATTTAAAAATAAGGTGAGCGAGTCGATAATCGAAGGAGATCTATCGATGTGCGCGCGGGAAAATTCAATTCGCCGTTGTCAACGAAGAAAGAGGTAACAAACACACCAATAAGTGTTGGAAATTTTTATCAAATATCGTATCTAATAACATATATAAATCTTTATCATCACAGATTTATTATGCGCGTTAAAATGTTGAATTACACATAGATTTCGACTTGGATGTTTCTCACAATTAAATTATAAATGAAATAAAATGAATTTCGCGCTGACCTATATAATATCTGCATCTCTGCCGAATTGAGTGAACTACTCTAGGGAGATGTAGGTCGAAAATGAATTTATATCTCTCGTACATAAGGTAGGCTTGTTACACGTCAAATTATTCGATTCTTGTCCTGAATTATAGATCGTCTAAAATGGGCTTAGGGTATACTCTCACTCCCACTCACCGATAGATGCGATAGAGAGAAAGAGAAGGAGAAGGAGAGCCGAAGCGTGGAGGGAGAGGTGAGAGAGCGCGAAGCGAACTGTGAAGGAAAGAAGTGAGAAGGACGGAAGGAAGTGGAGAGCGCGTGTCACAGCGTGTCGACGCGTTGGTTGCTCAGCTGTTTTCAACGAGACGTCGAGACTGGTCGAAAGTCGAGACTGTCGAGAGAGAGACGACTCATCACGCAGACCGTAGACACCATAGACACCGTAGACGACATCACGGCACGGCAGAGCCAGAGCGAAGCGACCGACCCGATCCGTCAGCCGTTAACCGTCAGCCGTCAGCCGTCAACCGTCAGTCGTCAGTCGTCAGTCGTCAGTCGTCAGTCGTCAGCGGCGTCCGTCAGCCCGTCCAATCAGTCCCATCAGTCCCGACCGATTCATTGTCAGGTCAGATTGACTCAGGTCTCAAGACTCAAGAATTCAACAGACGGCAGACCGATTCAGACCGACTCGTGGCCGTGACTCGAGACTCGACGCGAGAGCACTGCATCCACGTCCAAACGCAAACAGATGTGGAGTGACTGTCCAGATCTCTGACATTGACGTATCTTGGCCACGAGTGGCCACGAGTGTCGAGCACGATACCTACTCCTCTTTACGCGAACGCTGAACACGACAGCGAGGAAGAGGCGCGTGGCCGCCGTAGTAGTGTAGATCATCACCATCATCCGAGCCAGTTCCGGATTCAGACCGGACGGGAAACAGATTACAGAGCGGGCGGGATATCGAAATCGAGGGGATAAAGAGCGATCGCCATGAGCGAACTCAGTCAGGAAGAAGTGAGTAAAGGAAAGCGTGTGCTTCATCTCCCTCCCCTCCCCTCCCCTCCCCTTTCGTCTCCTCGTCGCATCGCATCGCGTCGCCTATCTTCCTCCTCACCCAGTGATCCTTTCTTCTCTCGCCCAATATTTCCTCTGCTCTGCATTGTTTGTGTGTGTGTGTGTGTGTGTGTGTGTGTGTATGCGCGCGTGTGTATGTATGTATGTGTGTATTTCCCGCGCGTACATATCCGCGATTTTTTGTCTCAAGCGAGACCCACGCTCTCGTGTTCGTGCTGTGCGGCACTTTTCTCTCGTCGGTGATCTTTTCTCATCTTTTCTATCCACTTCTTTTCCCTCAAAACATCATGAATTTGTTTTTTTTTTCAATTTTGAGACGAGTCATTGAAGGACAAGTCCATTGTTTGCGCGCGCAATTTCAAGAGAGACTTGGAAATTGCATTTTTCCTTATTGGGTTATATATTGTTTTCTTCTTTATCAACCCCCCATGCGTAAAACGAAGCGACTCACACGCTTACAAAGAAATTACTTACTTATATAATAGACGCTATGCAAATCAATCTTGCGCTTTAATTTAAAGAAAACTTGGCACGGCTGATTATTCTAATATTTAAACAAACGCTTTGCAGGAACAATTGTTTACTATTTGATGATTCCTCTATTTTCGTAATCGCGATAGAGTTCTGTTTGTTTTCTATCCACCTATTCCTTATTATTTCCTTTCATCAACTTAACTGCTTCGTCTGCTTCGTTTCTAGCAAGATATTAGATGATTGCAGAAATTTATGCAAGTAATGAAATTGTGATTTCTCAACAAATACATGACTTTCCATTTCATTCTTTGAGGTTCATATCTCGGAATAATAATATATACTCTGTTCAAGAGCTTTACCACTCTTTGCGCATAGAAGGCAAATTATGGATTTTGAGATTATTTCATCCGCTCAATTTTCTAAACCCGGACCCGAGTATGCCGTATCTATGTCGTAAGTATCTATATAGTACAGGCTACATCTCTACATTGTTTGCTATGCTGCCTCCTATATGCAAAGAATGATAAACCTTTCGTTGAAGTGGTTTACAGAGTATAGTATCGAAGAAATGACATTTCTGTATTATTACGTCGCTTAAAATATAATGCGGACTTTGTAGCTTCTGTTTTCTTTATTGTTGCGAGGTATGATAAACCAATGGATAAAAATAGCTTATGAGTAACAAAAACATTTCAGTCTGTTTTAAGCAACCTTTGACAGAATAGTCCTCACTAAAGAGAGCTCACAACACAACTCCTTTGTCTCACTTTTGCTGTAGATGAGAAGAAGGCGATTAGCCCGATTAGAGGGCTTCAACAATAATAATGCAACTGCCAGTTCGTCTAATGCTATTGCTCCAACTTCCCCGAGCACTTCGGAGTTATCAAAAGCATTCCCAGGATCAATATCTCCGTCTATTCAACAACAATTACAGCGTGCTGAGATACCAATGGAAGTAGAAGAGAGCAACGATAAACAATGTAATATTACCGAAATGGATAATTCAGGAATTGAAAGCATGGAAGTTGACGAATCAGATAGGAAAGATTCAATACCACGATCGCGTGTAAGTATCTTTATATAATGAAAAAAGAAAAAGAAAAAGAAATAGAACAAATATACAATGCATTAATAAACAACAAAAAGAATCTGTTTTTTTTCTTCTAATATGATGAAAATAGATTATTCATTATTTTTATCTATATTTATCTCTGTTGCATTTTAGACGACGAGCTCTAGCATAGAAGTTACAACAGATCACATACACGTTGTCATATCACGCGTCTTGCGCATATCGTGGAAAAGCTCCGTTGAAGGAACTATATTCTTACCACAAACAGCAGCGTACACGCTGAAGCAGAAACAGCTAGATTTTAGTGAAATCATTAACCAAGCCTTAATGGAGATTTTGTGTATGTTCTCAAAAAGGGAAGATCTTTTGAACGATATCACGGTAGATATATCGTCCGATCGACAAGACAGTCCGAATAACCAAGCGAGTCCTTTGCTAAGTCCTGTCATGGCTCTTCCGTCTTACCAATTACCGACTATGCCATTACCCATAGGCAGCAAATCGTCGCAACCCAAAAGTTTAACTTATTTGTTAAATTGCTATTCAAGAATCGCAATAGAGGAAAGAAATCATCCAAAGGTATAGGTATACATATTTTAAAAACCATATGAGATTTTATTAAATCTATTGATTTCTTTGACTGACATTTAGGCACATGTTTTAGCGATCCAGCATACCTCCTCTTTCCAATGTACTGACGGTATTGAAAACGCAATGTGTTCAGTACTCTAGCCTTGTTCTACAAGGATTGGTTGGCATTTGTGAAGCTTCAGTTATTCCTATGTGTACCACTTATCTTCTTTATCCGATACTGTCGCAAAGTTTACCTCGAGGCTACCTTCACGAACTTGTAGCTAAGACACACACGAATTCAAGCACGTTCAATAAGATATTCACCCCGGTCTTGCAAGGCCTGTATCTCTCAATGCAACAAGCGAGCTTGGTTGGCAATACACACAGAAGACCGATCGAGGCGCTAGAGGAACTGATAGAAATTCGCTGCGGTCCAGGCGGCAAAATACGTCCGATATGCCGTCTGATTACAAATCAAGTACAATTCTTGCCCGATATTATGACGTCAGCCGCCGGCAGAGAACTTACGAGGACTTCGTTTTTGGGGCCGTTTCTCTCAGTATCGGTATTTGCTGAGGAACAACCGAAAGTGGCTGACAAATTTTTCAGCGGAAATCACGTCACTGACAAATCGGTGAATTTATCCTTGCAGCAAGAGTTAGAAAGTACCAGAACTTCGTTGCACAAAATGTTTTACGCAATACTTACAAACAGTAATTGCCGCGATGCGACTTTAACGTACTTGGCCGCGTTATTGCGTCACAATGAGAAACGCGCGCAAATACAAACCGAGGAGTTTTCTCTGGCCGGAGATGGATTTATGTTGAATCTATTGTCGGTCTTGCAAATGCTCTCTGTAAAAATCAAATTGGACACCGTAGACCCTCTGTATCCATTTCATCCCTCCAGCTTTGTTGATATAAAGAATGACACAAGACTGAAACTTACCTCGCAGGAAGTCGCGGAATGGCAAAAGCATCTGGAGAAGACGCATAAGTGGACGGAATCGAAATTTCCGACTCAGTGCTGGTTCTTGACATTGCATTGCCATCACATCGCGTTACTACCGGCATTGCAAAAGTATCAAAGAAAATTGCGAGCATTACGCGACTTAAAAAATATGCTCAACGAATTGCAAGCCACGGAACCCCAGTGGAAGGATAGCCCCTTCGCTGAACATAATAGAGATTTGATTAAACAATGGAAGCAGCAATCGGAACAATTAAGTAAATTTAAATTGTGTGCGGACGCAGGTCTGATAGACCCTGTCTTTTTAAGAAGATGCTTACACTTTTATATATCCGTGGCCGAGGTTTTGTTGAGTCTTCTGACACAGACTGCCCCAGGTAACCCTCTTCCCAAACTTCCACTTCCTCAGGAAGTCACATGCAAATTTACCGCATTACCGGAATGGTATGTGGAGGATATAGCGGAATTCTTGGTGTTTACGCTCCAGTAAGTTCTCGTTATATATATTATTAAATATTATAATTATACAATATGATATGCTTATTAATAATTATAATTACGCGTGTAGATTCTGTCCTGGAGTAGTGGTAAGTGGTAATATGGATAATCCGCTTATTACGTGGCTACTGGTCGTCGTGTGTACACCGCATTGTATACGAAATCCGTATCTAATCGCAAAAATCATCGAGGTCCTCTTTGTGATAAATCCTAGCCCTCAGGTAAATTTATTAGAAAAATACTTATTGTTAAATTATATTACTACATTACTGTGTGTGTGTGTGTGCATGTGCGCGTGTGTGTGTGTATGCGCGTTAACAATTGTAATCTTCTGCAGGGAAGAACGGAGATTCTCCACGAAAAAGTCATGGCGCATCCTATATCCAAGACACTCTTGGCGTCGTATCTCATGAAATTTTACACCGACGTTGAAACTACTGGCTCTAGTTCCGAGTTTTACGACAAGTTTTCAATACGTTATCACATAAGTCTAATCTTGAAATCAATGTGGGATAGTCCGGTACATCGAGCATCTATCGTCAATGAAAGCAATAATGGCAAGCAATTTGTCAAGTTTATCAACATGTTGATGAACGACACTACCTTTCTACTTGACGAGAGTTTGGAATCTCTGAAGCGTATACACGAGGTGCAGGAACTCATGTCGGACACTACCGCGTGGAGTGCACTTTCCCAAGAGCAACAGCAATCGAGGACGAGGCAGCTGGCAGCAGACGAGAGACAAGCAAAGTCTTATCTTACACTAGCCAAGGAAACAGTTGCCATGTTCCACTATCTGACGGTCGACATTAAGGAACCGTTCCTACGACCGGAATTAGTCGGGCGATTGTGTGCCATGCTAAATTTCAATTTGCAACAATTGTGCGGACCTAAGTGCAAAAATCTGAGAGTGAGAACACAGCAAAAATACGGGTGGCAACCAAGGACGTTACTTAGTCAATTGGTTGATATATATTTGCATCTTGACTGTGATAATTTTGCGGCCGCTTTAGCCAGTGACGAAGTTAGTGTCTTTCCATCCATCATTCATACATTTCATTAAATATACAGATTAATACAAAAAATTGTTTATTTTCTTTTCCAGCGTTCGTTCTGTAAGGAATTATTCACGGATGCTGTAAGCAGGCTACACAAATATGCGATCAAAACTACCACGGAAATTGAGAGATTTATAGCGCTCGCGGAACGTGCGGCGATAATCGCAAGAGATAATCGCGCGCGTGATGCAGACTACGGCGATGCTCCTGAGGAATTCCGAGATCCATTGATGGATACTCTTATGGAGGATCCAGTCAGACTACCATCTGGTATTGTTATGGACAAGGCAGTTATCATTAGACATTTACTCAATAGTGCCACGGATCCTTTCAGTCGGCAGCCACTTAGCGAAGACATGCTCACACCAAGTAAGTGACCGTTCACATTTTTCTTTTATTAGTATTCGATAAAATGAAGTTTCTCTTAGCTTAAATACGTCTAATAACAGTGTTTCGTAGCAACATATTTTTATATAGAATACATTCTGTAAATATGTGATGCATGTATCACAACCAATTATGCAGTTTTTTATTTAAAATATTTTTTATATTGGAATTAATATCTTCTTACATTTTAACTTTAAAATATAAGAATTGCCGAAAGATTGTATTATTCATATATCCTCATATATAATTTTACAAAAATGTTATAAAAATTTTATAAAAATGCATTAAATTGATGATTATTATTGCAGTGCTCGACTTGAAAGAAAGGATATCTGTATGGAAACAACAAAAGAAAAGATCGACGAATATATAAACGGTGCTAATGTGATGAGAATTCTGCAAGTAAAAATATAGGAGTAAAAAAATTTAGCATTCAAGAAAGCGAGAGAGCGAGCGAGTGAGAAACAGAGAGAGTGAGTGAATGAATGAGAGAGAGAGGGGGAGGTGAAATGGGGAAGGACGGAAAGGGGAGAGAGGGGGGAGAGAGAGAGAGAGAGAGAGAGATTAGCATGCAATCTAACATAATTGTCAATATTGCACGATACATTCTATCAGGCAAATGCATCGATTCAGTGCAGTTGAAGAATATAGTGCAATGATCTCGCTATTGTGCAACAATTGCGCTCAATAAATTTACAGTTTTTATACAATAAAACATTAACTCAGACTGCAGCTAGCAAACTGCCAATATATTGCTCCAAACATACTTTAGAAAGTTGTAAATAATTACTGGCTACATGTCAGTATTCAAAATCACATTATTCATAAATAAGTAACATTACTTTTTACGTCTTTCGATGTATGTGGCAGCGGGTAAGTTTGAAGCATATCCCGCAAAAATATAATGTTAAATAATATAAAACTAGTATAAAATATTAATGACTACTATATACTTCCACGAACTCGACATTTACAAATAAAATTATTATTGACAAGAAATCTACATGTGCATAAGATTTATAATTCAATGATTTCAGCAGTACTATTTAAAGGTATTATATATAAAATTGTAATGTATAATTATTTGTCAATCCTCACGATAGTTGAAAGCATGAAAATTGTTTATAATAGTCAAATTCGTGGATTACTTTGCATTCTTTTGCTAAAGATGCAAAAACACATCACGCTCTATATATATATAATTCAGATGTTATTTTTTGGCTTTATTTTGTAAAGAAGATAAAATGTTTTTTTACAGATAAATGCTACATCATGTATGTGTACTAGTTTGCAACAT
The DNA here is from genome assembly GCF_000204515.1 of Acromyrmex echinatior. Next base: position 384,417 of record NW_011627597.1, on the reverse strand, counting down.
TTTGAGTTTTACTTTGCTTTTAATATGAATGTTATTTTACTTTGAATATAGTAAGATTCGAGCATTTTTATTTTTTATGTGACTTAACTGTCTTATCATAACTTAATTATATACATATATGCACAAAGGACATTTCCATTTATTAATTTTTATTAACAAAATAATGCATATATGTATATGTGTGATTAAGTGTAAGTATATACATACATTTATCTTTTCTCTATCAAATTATTTCTTTATCATTCATTAATCATTATTTATTTGCTTATTTTGTGCAATAAATATATATACATATATATATATATACATATATATATATATATACACATATATGTATTTAACATTCCAAAGAAATTATAATATTTAAAGAACGTAGCGTTTGAATTGTGTTGCATTAAATTCTAAGCTATTTACTGATTGAAGATTTAATATGCATCTTGACTCATTGATTCATAATCTTACTTTTCAAAAGTAATAATTGCATTTATCCAGTGTCACATTTATTTTGACGATTATCATATTTTTACTTCAATAATTCCCCACACTGATAACATTAGAATACGTTTTGTCATTAAATGTAAATATAAATTTATATACATCATAGTATTAACTAAATGGATCATGATTTGAACATGCTGCACATACAAAAAGTTTGATACTGCATGATCAGAATATAAAAATCATTAGTCCTAAATTTCTAAAGAAGTATAAAAAAGATGATTATTCAATGATAAAAGCTATATATCATTTACTTTTGTGCAACGTATCTATGCAGGAAGATAAAAGACTTGACATAAAATTTAAAAATTTTTAGATTCATAACTAGGATTACCAGATGAGGCGACATATCATCTTTTAAGTGATTTGCAAATTTTGCAGTAGGCTTGTTCATTTTAATCGAACTTGTTTGCGGTTCATCATTTTTTCATTGGAGAAAAGAAAAGAAAAATTAAATTATGCAAGAAATTCAGCTAAAAAGAAAAGACCTATTACAAGTCGCTCAATATCGCCTTGTAGGCGTTGCATACATGTCGCCTACATCTGACAATCCTGTTCAGAACTACATTAGATAGCGGTCTTTTTGGTACAATTATTTTATGAAATAATTAAAGATGAAGATACACATACATACACACATACAATTGAAATATTTAATAATATATTAAAATACCATACATGCTATTTGTATATATAGATTCAAAAATAATCTAATCATGAAGTTTGATATTGTTTTTTATATGTATATATTTGGGTATGTGTATGTATATACATTTGTGTATATGTGTATGTACACATATACATATACATATGCACTAGGCAATATCTTTATTCATGGAAAATTTACTTCAAATAATACCTGTAAATACTAGGATTGATGTAAAGTATAAAAATAAACAAAATTTATGTGAAATAAAAGCATTTGAGCAAAACACTAAAAAACCTATGATTTATTAATAAAAAAAATTATATTTCTATCATTTTATCTTGAGAAATAAAAAAAAATTATTAGATAAAGAAAAAGTTATTAGTTATTTTTCGTTTTTTTTTATTTTTTTCTTTTTCCTATGCAATCATTCCATTTGTATATATAGATTATTATAATCATATTCTAGATTCCATCTCATGTGATTTGTTACTGAGAAGCTAGATATATTGTAACCAAATATTATTGTTTTAACTTTTGTTGACTGACGTCATAACAAATAGTTTCATATTTTTCCTCTGATCCATGAGTTTAATAATTATTTTGGAGTTTACAGAACCTTTACAATTTCTTATATTTCTTCTTGACTTCCCCAATAGCTATTGTAATCAATTTGACTTGTAGAATCGTTTTGTTCTGCTCTTATCATCTCATGAGTTGTTGGCGCTACATAAAATTGAATTATATCGTAGCTATCAGCATTTTGTCTACATTGAAAAGATGTATATATAAACATGCAGGGAGTCTTGTAATAAATGCTAAAAATTTTATTTGTCAGAAAGTTTTAGAGTAACTTTGTGCACACTTACGTCGAATATAACTTCCTTCAACAGTCCTTCTCATAGGACATATATTGATGTGCTCTTCAATCTCACTTTTATTCAAACGATGAGTTGCATTGTATGGGCAGATAACCTTGTAATCAGGAGGAAAATTCTACACGAAAATTTTACATTCATTTATATATTTCTCAAAACGGATCATAGTGCACAAAAAATTATATTGTCACCTTTTCGCATTTTACAAGGTGTCGTTGAAATTTCGAACTAGCTATACGATGATACTTGTTGTAAGGACAATGAAGAACTTCGTCGTTATTGCTATTCATCTTCTGATGTACAATTTTATAACAATCGGCTGGTATAATATGTAAATAAATAAAGATGAAAGGATATATAACTAATAATAAATGTAAATTATCTAAGTTGCTTGTTAAAAGCGTACGAATCAACGTTTCAACAATCAGACTTGTTTCGATTTAGAGTCACTTGAAATGCACGCCGTGGCGGAAAAACGTAGCGGCAAGGTGAGTTATTTCTGTGATTGCGCAGTAAGGATGGCGGTATCGATTCGATAGTCGATACATCGAAATATTGATTTTCTTCAGCCGGGGGTCGATTCTATATCTTCAAACAAGGTGAAAATTACAAATGCGAGCAAATTTATTAAGTGTTGATCAATGAAATAATCAGTATTCTAGTAAATTCGCTCACTTTTATAATATTGGATCATCTAAAAAGTATCCGCGATTTTTTGTCTAGATGTGTGTTGATGGTCATATATCTAGTGACAAAGTACCGCGGATACTTTTTAGATGACCCAATATCTCATTTCAAGATACAGAATCGGTCCTCCGATTCAGCGATATTTTTAATTGTATTTCAGCTTCAATAAAGCCCGATGTCCACGATGCTAGAAATCAGTCCGAGATCTCGAACAGAGAAAAAATTAACAAATCGCATTTGAACAATTTGATCACATGACTATTGCGATTGGTCAATTCTTTCTTCGTTCGAGGGCTTCGCCCGAATGAGTGCATCCAGAAGTGATGATCGTTCATGAGTAAAAAAGGGATTTATCTATTATTAATATGTTTAATTATTATATTGGGTCATCTAAAAAGTATCCGCGATACTTTGTCACTAGATATATGATCATCAACACACATCTAGTGACAAAAAACCGCGGATACTTTTTAGATGACCCAATAATTTGTAATGTAGAATAAGTTTGTCTATGTAGAACCCAGTGAGCGATGGAGCGACTTAAAATTACGTTCCACCATTCACTGAGCGCTACATAATCTTACGGCCTAAACATGGTATTAGAGAAATAATAAACAGTAATAAATAAATAAGAAAAATGATATTAAAGATTATCTATAGTAGATAAAGTTATTCTACGTTACGAATTATAATAAATAAACATATTAATAACAGATTAATCCCCTTTTTGCTCAGTGAGCGCTCAGTGAGCGGTCGTTGCTTCTGAATGCACCCATTGATTCATATAATTGTACAATATTACATGTAGCACGATTATTGGCTGTATTCTTAAATTGACTGAAAATCTATAGTGCACGTAACGTAGACTGTAGCATTTTCAGTGCTGGCAGTAAACTTGGAATACGGCCTATATGAACCAAATATCGATTTATCATCTCCAGCCTTGAAAAGTGGACGTGCTATGTAGTTTACAGCTACTTTGTCAGAGGGCAGTAGTGCGCGGTATTTTGCGATTACAGATTTTGGCCAGTCACGTTCTCTCTCAAGTTTCTCTCTGGTTAGAGTTTTCACCTTTCACTTTCCATCCTTCTTTCTATCCAGGAATAAAGTTTCATGATTGATACCCTGTTCGCGTTGCATCCCCAAATATTTTTGCACATTTAAAATGAGATAAATATAATACATTTTTTAAATCTTAAGTCTTAAAAAGAGATATAAGCGAAGATGTCGAGTGCCAAAAGTGCAAGCAACGCGAACAGACCTATGTTACTATCCCTTCCACCACCATGATTTTATTCTCACTAAACTTGTAGTGAAGTCGCAACACGTAACGTCGCTAGTGGTACGGAGTGCAGATAGAGAAAATTGTGATATTCTTTTTTTTTCTTATATTTACAATTCAAAATCCGTAATTAAGCGTCACGCTGATTATTCCGTTAATCCTTCCATGGGCTGTAATTCTTTAAAAATGGAAGCGCGTTCGAAAATAACGAGCGATATTCCAATGAGTATAGGTTAAAAATCAGTTAATCGTTGGCGCGAATATGTCCGCGAATACATCGGATATGGATATCGATAATCAGAGCGAAGACGGAGAAATTAAGAAAAGTCCATCGAGGGATATGGGTGATTTTAGGTATTTATTTTTATGATATTGCCATGTAATTGGCATTTTGTTTGAAATTAAGTTTAAAAGACAAATCAGTCGCTTTATCAGCCAACTACACATCTGTTACTCTTTGTTGTCTGAGCCACGTGAAAGTGGACGTTGTCTAGGTTAGCTTAAAATAACATTTGCATTTAAGGCGCATGTGCGCGCTTGCGCGACAAATTTTTATCCTTTTGTATTCGGCATTCGGCATTCGAAAATTCGGTTATCGGAGTGGATCGACTGCGAAGGTAGTACTTGGTACATACATACATACAATACATTTGCGAGTTGCGATTCGCGAGGACGGACTTGGCATCAAGTGGTTTTTATCAATCCCATTGAGAGATTACTCTCGAGCTTCCTTTTCTTTTACGATAAATGAAAACGTGTTGCATAACGTCTCACGGAGCAGAATGACGAGCGATGCTGCCCAGAATTTTTAGGTATTCAAAACTCGGCGAGACAATGCACGTTTATATTACGAGTGATCCAATTATTTTCATTTTTATCTTTCGTATTTAAATATTCCTCATGACAGCGTCCTTACTTTTAGGATATATGGAAAAAATATATTTATTTGTTTTATTTAGCAATAAAATATATTTATTAAACTTTTCTTTTAATTGTACTCATCAATTGTGTCAAAAAATTCGTAAAGTATAAATATTGTTAAAACAATAAAGTTTTAAGTCCATAATATCATCGATTCGAATTTAATTACGAATTAATTGTTCGATAATCTACAGCTTTTCAGAGGAAGAGGGTGGCGACACGGCCGACTCCTTGGATATTAAACCACCACAGGCAGTTGTTCGCCATCATAAATCTAGTTCGTCTCGTCGAAGAGAGAAGCACAGCGACAGACGAAATCGTAGAGATGAGAAAGAACGCAAGTCGCGTCAGCACGAACGCGAAGACAGACAACACAGGGACAAGCATAGGCACCGTAGGCATGTGGGAGAGCCTCTCGAGAGATCCGAACGTTTGGAAAGTTCCAAGAGGAATCGCGAGAGGATGGAACGCTTAGACAGAATGGAAAGCCATTCTAGAGACAGAGAATGCTCCAGGCACGATCGCAAGGAAAGAAGTACAGGTGATCGTGTCCTAGAAGATTTAAGAGAAAGGTAATTGTAGAATTTCTTCTCATCTACTTCCAAAAAAATGTAAATGTAAATGTAAATAGTACAATAATTATTTATATGAGAGAGAAAATCGGTTCTTTTAATAATCTACTTAGATAGATATAAGATATTTGTGTGTTTAGATTATTGGACAAGAGAAGAGAAAGACGAGAGGATCCACGTGATACTCGGAATTATAAAATCGAATCATCTCGACATGAAGTACGATTGGTGGAGGACTTGCGAGATTTACGCGAATCGCGCGATCGGCGAGAAATACGGATGGAAGACATTCGGGACCGTCGTGAAATACGTACGGTGGACGACGGTAGAGAACGTCGTGAGATTCGCATGGAGGAACAGAGACATGTACGAGTGATCATGGAAGAGCAGTTTTCGGAAAGCGAACTGATGGAACGATCTGAGAAACGTCGCAAGAGATCTCACAAGCACGATCGTACTCGCGAGAGAGATCAAGAGAAGATGGAGCGCGAAAAGGAGCACCGGGACAAGCAGCTACGGGAAGCGATGGAGATTGTAACCGATGACATTAATGAGATGGATGTGCAAAATGAGATCTCGATACAGATTAAAGATCCAAAAGAAATGACGGAGCAAGAAATTAGAAAAGAAAGGCTACTAGAAGCCGATAGAGAAATGGCTAGACGAAAAGAGGTATCTAGGATGGAATTGGAAGCCAGAAGGATGAAGAGAGGAGAGAAACGACCCATGAGTCCGGGTAACAATCCGGATCCTTCAGTTGTAGAGCTATCGGATGAAAGCATCAGTCCTGTTCGTTCCGAGGGTGTACGATCTAAATCAGCCGAATCTAAACACTCAACCGAAGGAGAAAGAAGTCCACATGAAAGATCTTCGGAGCGACATTCGTCCGATTCCTCGGAATCGAGCAGTGATGACGATGACGAATCTAATGAGTCAAATAAAGGTTCTGCTGGTGATTCCAATGATGGCTCAGAATATAACAATCCAAGTCCATTGTCAGTTGATCGATTAGCCAAATCCGATCATTCGGATGGAGGCTCTCCTGGGCATGTCGATTCCAACAATGCTTCGAAAAACATAGAAGAGGAGGAAAAGAAAGTGGAGGAACCAGAATTACCGCCGTATCTGCCAGCTATTCAGGGTAAGCAAAAAATGTGTGCTATAAATAAATATAAAAATATAAAAATATAATTGAAGGAATAAAAGCACTCGATTGCAAGTCAAACTATAGATAAAAAATGTAATAATATAAACTAAAAATAAAATTGATTTAATGTGAAGATGATAATTTCTGCTAGATGATAAAAAATTTAGAAAGGTATAATTTTCATTGTAATTGCGCTTCTTTCATCCTTTGGCTTTGATAGCGCCGAAGGTTATACCGATGATTTAGAGAATGATGCCGCTCAGTCTGAATCGATAGTACATCCGGCCTGGTCGAGCGATCTCTCGAGACAAAGTCCATAAAATTTCTTATGTTAAAACTTATTATGTTAAAATAAATTTTTTTAATTCTACAATTTCATATACTTACTTTCATTCTAATCGAAATACGGTAAACAT